>CM076571.1:353267086-353360821 GCA_034641835.2 Pinus albicaulis | reverse complement strand
CCCTATAGTTGATCACATAGATTAACTAAGAAAAATAGAAAGCGGCCCATATCCGCACATGTTTTTTTTGAAAAAGGAACAATAGAACATAGTTTAATAGGGGATTTTTAAAAGGATCATCGCATATCCACACGTTCAAACTATGTGCTTGTTCACCTTTTTCTCACACACATCCACACACTAAGCAAAGAAAAGACACATAAAACTGACTTAACAAAACTCACTAAATTCTCCCCGTAGGGGCCATAAAAGAATTTATAGTCTAAGTTAGGATTAAAAGGGTAGGCATCCAATAAAACACCTTGATCATTCTTCATATAGAAACATAGAAGTTAACTATTTAGGGAACTTTCAAATCCACCTATCAGCCCACGAAAAAGAAAACCCGAGCGCAGAAAAGACCCGATTCAGAGGGGGTTAAGCTTAGGCGTAGTGCATGCAGTATTAGTTGGGGCTACCTGACCCGGCTGATACTCGGTACTGTTAGCTGAAATACCAAGAAGCCCAAGACTCGAATGCTCACGTGGGACGGTGGTGATTAGTGGCCAAAAATTAGGGCATCCTTTCCCTATAGGTGACGGTGCAGGCAAGCACTAGATCCTCTACCCTTACCTTGGTGGATTTTCTTCAGTTGACTGGGGGTGTCGCCAGCTCTTACTGGACGTTGTGCCAGCATTCGCAAGAAATCTCCTCAAGGCCCAGTTACATTTGAGTTTGTGAGGAAAATTAAGTCTTCTATGATTTGAGTATCATAATCAAACAACAAAAAACCATTTTTTTTTATTGACTAATCACATAGGATTAATTTAAAGGGAAAATTTACTTTATTTTCGCTTTGTTTTATGTATGCGATCATAACTTTTCTTTGATTGTAATCTCTATCCTCTCAAATATTTCCAAAGCCATACCTAGTTGACGCTATAATGGACCCAACGAGACTTCGTCGATCTAGATGTCTTTTGGACCTCCCTCCATTACCGGGAGGGGTTCCAGGTCTTTCACCATTTAGGCGTCAAAGATGGAACACAACCACTGTTACACAGTAATTTGTCACCGTCCCTACCATTCCCCATCCCGCACAATGGAGGACCCATTATGTGACCTGTGAACACTGTCATGCCTTGAAAACATCATCAATGCATCCCTCTGAGTATGAGCTCAAAGGATGTGGCACATAAAAGGCCCATATCCAAAGAGGGCCTTCATCGGTAAGGCCCAACAACTCGAGCTGATCTATATGCGGTCAAGGTAGATTTACATATCACATGGCATACACGCCTGCAAACTTATAAATAATTTCTAGTCACGTCGAAATCTGCAGATGGTTTAATTGAGTCATTGACCCAAAGTTACCTAGGTAGCAGCATTCAAAACCCCGGTTACGTGTATGATTCTACCCAGAACGTACCACAACCTGGCTACCAAAGTCATCACATGCCTCCGCAAAATTTAAATAGTAGAGCATTTTCATATCACCATCAGCATGGAGGATCTTATCCTCCATCTCATGGGACCCAGTACGTAGATATAAATACTGATGGATGATCTCCCCCCCAACAGCCATTTGCAAACCAAGGACCGCATTATGTGCAGTCCCTGACACAAGACCCGCCTATGCAGAATAATTCACAGGTGAACTTTATGCAACCTTCCCAAAACCAACCGCGCCAACCATATAGCCAGGAGAACTACCCTCTTATAGTGGTTAAGAAAAAGGGAAAAACAAGCCTAAAGGAAACCCTGGATAGGGGGGCAACAACCAGCAACACCCTCCATGATCTTAAGCTGGAGGCAACTCCAACCGAAATAAAAAACAGGAGCCAAACAATTCCAAATCGAAGAAAAAAAGGCCACCTCTTCGAACAAACCACACTTGTTCAATCTGTGGTGAGTAAAACCATTACACTCACCACTGTATCGACCTCCCTGAGTTGAAAAAGCTGCAGAGTAACCATGCACAAGGGGGATATTCCCAGTAGACAGCTGTCATGCAGGAACATTTCCCTCATCAAGGGATAGTTGTCACACAACAACAAACTCCTGACGAATCCAGAAAGAACAACCACGAAATATACATGACTAGCAAGGAAATGTTTTTTCAAACACGGAATCAAAATTATGACACCCCACCAAACACAAACACATCAGGGGCTAGTACCAATGCGCCAACAACACCTTTGACCATATCAAATATGCTTATTGAACCTTTTCCAAAGATGGCTAAGGGACCAACTAGGCGAGCATGAAACTATTCCAAAGCAGCCCATAACTATAGCATCGTGGATGATCTAGCTCAATCTCCCACAACCATGTCAGCTTTGGAAGTATTGCAGTCATGCCCAAAACAACAGAAAGCCTTGCTTTCCACATTAGGCATTATCGACCCTGCCGATACATGCCTAATGGATTTTGACTTAGAAAAAGCCACCCCTAGGCTTCCTTCAATGGTCGCCTTTCAAATACCAGTATCAGTCCAAAATATCACCATTCACCGATGTGTCATTGACGAGGGTGCATCCATGTGCATCATGTCAAAAAATGTTTGGTAGAAGTTAGGGTCTCCTAAACTAAAACCATCAGTAATCACACTTAGAGCATATGATGGTTGCCCATCAACCCCTGTTGGTCTCTACAAAAATTTCCTTCTCTGCTTAGCCAAACGCTCACTTGGACTATAATATACTCCTTGGTCAGAGTTATATGTACTCTATGTCAGCCATAGCCTCCTCCATCTTCCACACTATGATGTTCCCCCATGAGGACTACATCATTACTGTCGACCAATTGACGTATAGAGAAAAACGACCCCTAACAAACACCAATGTAATTCTACCCTACGTAGATACGTCCACGGATGCACTTTCACGATACCAAGAATTTAGCCCTGGCCAGTTCAAACTATCGTCCATCCTAAGATCATTCCTAGGAGATCCCCCCATCATACCTGAGTCATCACCTGATGTCATAGGAGCTCCGATGTTCATGATGTCCACATCAATCACCGAAGCTTGTCAGGACATAGACACAAGTAGTAATGACACCTAGTCTTCGGCCACGACAGCCTCTCTAGCCTACGTCGCTTCCCAAACCCCTTTCTTCTACCCCCCAGCTGGTTTTGTATCCCAGCAGGTTTTGGCAACAATGGTCTTACAAAACATCTATTTCACAATACCATTTTGGTATCTCATTCCCCCTACTGGGATAGGAGCCATACACATCACTGCCACAGGGTTAAAGCCCCTCAGTCCTGAGGAGGCCCCACCCATACAGGAAACTGTCGAAAAAATCCCTGCAAAGGAAATTCCCATTGCAAAACTGATGATTTCGGCTAAGAAAACCGAGAGAGGAAAGAGAGTGGAAACTCCCACTATACAACGGGAATCACCAATTTGTGCCATATGTGACATAGTAGGTCACCCTACCCATATTTTCCCAGAGCTGGAAAAAATAAAACTGATCCTTGGCTCTAAGGCAAAAATTTCAAGGCCACGGTCCCGAAAAAAGGAACTTGGCACCAAAGGTAAAGGAAAAGCATTGCGTACCAATCACGCATGCGCTATCTGCAATATTTATGGGCACCATACCCATCATTTCCCAAAGATCTCACTATATAGGAATTCCTTACACACCATCGAGTGATCCTATCAAGATGACCCCTCCGTCATATGGAGATGAACCTCGTACCATCCTATACCTACAGGAGGAACGACGGGCACCAGAAAGACTCCCAGTCATGCCCCCTCCGCACATCGAGATTTGTGTCCTCTGCGATGAGCTCGATCATTCCATAATTGATTTCCCAGCTCTGGAAATGTTCCAGCAATGGTACCCCATTCATATAGTATATCGCAATAACATGGACATCCAGTATTCATGTCAGATATGTGGCGACAATCACCCAGTGCGCCATTGTCACATACATACCTAGATTTTGCGCAGCACTGGCCTGTATGCGCTCAACTATAGTCTACCTCTCCCAAGAATATGGCACGGACTCGGAATCCATGAATAGCTCGACAACCAAAGAATATGTGACGAGCAGATCCATCCTATTCTTGCCAACTGAAAAGCGACCAATCAGGGAACCCCTAGTTACCCCCAACCGCTCTCTACAAAGAAGACCAACATGTGCATTATGTAAAACACCCAATCATGTGGTTTCAACTTGCCCTAATTTAGCAGCGTTATGACACTGGTACCCTTCCAGACCACAAATTGAGCATGACGACAACCCCATATCTTGGCTATTTTTCCCAGTGTGTCAGGGAAATCACTGTGGATAGCGCTATACCTATATCCCACGATTTCTTCCTCTCATTGATATGATTCATTCAATAGAGAAAAAATAGCATGATCTCCTCAAACGATATAAAAAGTACATCACCCCTAGGCCAGTGACCCCACACCCACACAGGAGTGATGGGCAAGCTGGGACGACACACCAACCAAGAATGACTTACGCCAAACTGAGGGTAACATACGGACTATGCGACCTAATTGACCATTAGGTCAATCAGTGCAAAGAACTGAAGCCCCTCGCAAATAGTTTTCCCACAGTCTCTTCTCTACCATAGAGACTTCTCTCTAACCAAGAGAAGATCACGCGTACCTATTACCGGATTTTCTCACATTTTCACCATACAATTAAATGTGAGCATCTCCCCAAACTAAGAGCGACAAGAGCAACGTTAAGTCCACACTCCCTACAAGAGTTAGGCACATCCAAGCCAACGACACGGAAATGGAAGCACAAGACCTCATCTTATACCACATATCCTTTCCAAGAATCCACATCTAGGACGACGAGTAGTGTTGATTCCTATACAATCTTCTCAATTGGCATAGTGGTACCATGCACCATTTTCACTAGCCAAAACCACAAACCATAGTTATGGCCGCTAATGGAAACATTCAGGCACCTCTACACCAGGCACAATTTCCACCAACAGGAAATTGACCATCCTAGCGGGCAACCCAACCTTGCGCTTACGAAAACTCCCATCACGGAGATTCTTCCCCCACCAAACACTGATGACACGATACACCATATATGATTCATATCATCATGTATCAGAACTATGACTCGAGTTGTCTTCTCATCTTCCATAGGTGTCGAGTCAACTGCAACTACAAGAGTAGTTGTTCCTGCGACAATGCATACCCAATCTATCTACACTTTTTCAACCATGTCTGGTTCCACCGCATCGACGATGGAATCCTTCTCATGTCTCTCAACCAGCTCCGTAAGGATTGAACCGATTTAGCATAATCTTTCACAAGATAAATCCCCCTTAGGGTCTCTATTTCATTCGGATGAGGACATCCTAGAGGTAATGACAAAGCTATATTATCCATGGGATGCAATGCATCACTGTTCGCTTTTTCTCCCCGGGAATACGTTCAGTCCTGAAAAGAAAAAAGAACAAGATATCTATGCAATCGAATCAAAATATTTCCTCCCATCAGGAAAATTTGATTGGTTCAAAAATCCCATCCCAGTGCCCGACGCGTTCGAGGAAGGAAATATGTCAAACATCTCACCTATCTTCAAGCTTAACATATCCCAAAATCCTACAAAGGTCAAAGAAATTTCACTGGGGGAATCATTCTTTCTGGAATAAATAGCTTCTTATACCCAATTGCTACAAGAGTATCGAGATATCTTCACATGGGACTACTCAAAAATGCGTGGGCTTAGTCCCACCATCGTAGAGCACCATATTGACACTTGGCCTGACGTACCTCCTGTTATCACTCAAAAAAATCAAGCATCATTTTGACAAGGTTACATAGGTTCATGGGTCAAAATAAGGTTTTAAGAGTCATTTTTGAGTTTGACAAAGGGAAATTATAAAATTTGTATAGTTTGAGTTTACCCTTAGGTCCAAATACACTCATTTTTAAACTCCTTCAAGTCAAATCATTCATCATTTTCCAATTCTTTTCATTTTCTAAATTTTTTTGTACTAAAAGTGCCAAATTAGCCAAGAATCCCTATTTTATTAGTGCATCCAATGTAAAAAAGCCAGAAAGCGCTACGAAACTGCTGAAAGTTATGAAGCAAAAATTCTGTTTTCTGGTTTTTAGCAGTCAACTTCAAAGGAGGTTTCTGAGAAAACAAAAATGGTATTTTAAGAAACTGAGAGAGGTTATTTTCAAAAACATATAAAATAACAATAACCTCTCTTACTTTTCTCACAGGTTTTATTAGTTTGGAGATACAAGGCTTTCTTTGAAGCCCTATTTTCAGAAAACAGAGTTTTCCTATTTTACACGTGTTTTTCAAAGGCAATTTCTAGACAGCAGGAGAGGTGTTTCAAAAAACCAAGATAGGTTTTTATTCAAGACATAATGGCCTACAAAAACCTCCTCCAGTTTCACAAAATACATAAACTTCAAAGGAGGTTTCTGAGCAAACAAAAAAGGTATTTTAAGAAACTAAGAGAGGTTATTTTCAAAAAAATATAAAATAACAATAACCTCTCTCACTTTTCTCACAGGTGTTATCAATTTGGAGATACAAGGCTTTCTTTGAAGCCCTATTTTCAGAAAATAGAGTTTTCCTATTTTATACATGTTTTTCAAAGGCAGTTTCTGGACAACAAGAGATGTGTTTCAAACAACCAAGATATCTCATTATTCAAAACATAATTGCCTACAAAAACCTCCTTCAGTTTCGCAAAATACATCATGGATGAGGATATATAGGCTCTGTCCCAATGCCTATTTTTCTAGAAAAAAAATAGGAGAAATCTGCAAGAAATGCCTCAAGGAACCTAAAATGAAGTTGGTTTATGGTTTTTATGGTTTTTAGATGATGAGCACAGGTTACATTTTGAGTTTTTGGGCAACCAATCTTTTCATTTGACAAATTTATGAAGAATATGCATACTCAGTAGTTTTGTAGTGCATTCAGTGTAAAAAGGCAGAGAAGCGCTATGAAACTGTTGTAGCTGCTTTTCTTGTTTATTTTGATCAGATTTGAAAGGGTCGAAGGCTGAATTTAGAAATTAATTTTCTATGGAAGATGTATTAAAGGGTAATTAAAATGATGCAGTGGAAAGAATTTAGTTTTTGGAGGATAAAGACTTGAAATGGTAGCGCTACGAAACTGCTGTGTTTTTGTAGCGCAGAACATTAAAGCACTTTGAGAAGTTTTTAAAGTGGTTTTAGAAATCTAGAGGCTAGGGAGGAGTTATGGGACATGTTATGTCAACTTCCAACAGCCAAGGACCACGAAATTAAGGGTACATGATGTTCAGAATGTTCAAAGAATGCCAAAAGATCTTATGTCTAAAAAACAAGGTTTTGTTTCCTATGTTGGTGGAGGTCAGCAAAATGGTCATAAAGAAATGAATGCCATTATCTAAATTTTGACCATGTGATGAAATACTTGTCAATGATGTAATTTCAAGTAGATAAGGTTTTTAAAGATAGTAATAAGGAGTTTGAGTCCTAGTTGAAATAGGACTGTCAAGCTCTGTTTGTCATAAATTTGATTTTTTATGGTTATACAAAGTGTCAGTAGGCAAAATTCGATGTATCTAGCCTAGAGGCAGATCATATGAGGATGTAACATGTTTATTAAAGGCCATTGGGTCGAATTAGCAAAGGGTTGGATACTTTTTGGAAAAACTGCTTCTTTATGTAATTGACTGTGATCAGTAATGCAGAGAGGTTTTATTCTTGACAGACCTGAGATTCTCATGGGGTTTTAATGTTTTATTGATCTACATATTATGTTTAACTACTTGCAGTAGGTCTCATTGCTATTACTCAGATTTCATAACCTTATTCTCTAACTTCCTTTAGTAATGAGATGACTGTGTTTTTTTGTTTTTATGAGTGAATTGCCTTTGAACCACTAGCAGTAGATTTCATTGCTATTACTTAGAATTCATAATTCTATGCTCTGACTTCCTTTAGTAATGAAATGACTATGTTGACCTATGTTCTTGAGTGAATTGTCTTTTTTAAAGACCCCTATTTTCCTCAACTTTCATGTCAAGAAACCTTGCCACTGAACCTATTTATTTGTTCACTCCATAAGCCCAATGGTAGTATTAGCCTTCATCTTTTCAACCTGCAAATATACAAAATCAAGACTTAATTCATAGAGTTATCCATCTATCTATATATTTATTCCATGTTATTAACCCTTGAGATAGCCCTCTCAGGCTGAGGAGGCTAAGCCTCAGTCACAAGATTGGTTTGAAATAGTTACACTGAAGTTGTCTGATCAGCAACCAATCAGGTACACTTTTGTTGATAACAACTCTTGTGCGCCAAAAACAACGTCAACTGCACTCATCAAAGGAAAAACCAATAAAATGATAAATTGATAAGCTTCACAAATCCAAGTTTATCTACCCCATTTCTTACACATCTTGGGTTTCCAACCCTGTTCCCGTTATGAAAAATAGGGCACTATATGTGTTTGCACCGATTTTTTGGATTTGAACAAAGCTTGTCCTAAGGACAATTATCCCACCCCATTCATCGACCAATTCATCGATGCTTTTGCAAGACATGAGGCTCTCTCCTTCATGGACAGATTCTCCAGCTACAACCAAATTCAAATCCTCCATACAGACCAGTAGAAAATCGCGCTCACCACTCCCTGGGGAACATTCGCATACAAGGTCATGCCATTTGGCCTAAAAAACATTGGAGCCACCTTCCAAAGGGCCATTAACTATATATTCCATGACTTGGCACATCTTATCCTTGCCTACTTGGATGACCTAACTATTCACTCCAAGAAGCACTCAAACCATCTCAAGGATCTACAATTGGTATTCCAACGATGCCGTCAATACAACCTACGCTTGAACCCCCTCAAGTGTGTCTTTTGCATCACACTAGGTAGACTCTTAGGTTTTATTGTGTTCCAGCAATGGATTCGCATGGACCCCCTCAAGGTTCAAGCTATCAAAGAGGTACCTCCACCTCGAACCCTTAGGCAACTGCAAAACCTGCAGGGGAAGGCCAATTTTCTGAGACGCTTCGTCCTGGATTATGCCACCTACGCTCAAGGGTTTCTGTGCCTCCTTCATTAGGGGAGTTTTGAGGTCTAAAATGGGCCTCATAAGGAAATTATAAAATAATAGTGGAAATAATAACATAAGCTTTGATTACATCATAAAATTTGAGAGGGAAAAAAGAAAAAACTACTTTTTCAACTCATATTTTCAACTTATCTCCCCAATTTTTTACTCAAATTTCGAGCAAGAGTACTCATTGGATGAAAAATTTAATTCCTCATCCACGGAGAACCCATGTTGCATAGTTTTGATGGGTCCTACTACACGATAAATGAGAAAAACATGTAAAACGTGATTGCAATCACATTTTTTTTTATGTATTTCTCATTTTTTCGTGTAGCAGGGTCCATCGATAGTATGCAACATGGGTACTCCTTGGATGAGGAATTAAATTTTGCATCCAATGAGTACTCCCGCTTGAAATTTGAGTAAAAAATTTGGGAGATAAGTTGAAAATATGAGTTGAAAAAGTAGTTTTATTATTTTATTATTTTTTAATCTTTTTACCCTTTTTGTTAAAAAATGGTGAATCATCCCCCATGGTTGACATCATCATTTTGAATCCTATTGGTTGTTATAAAGTTTATTTTTGTTGTAAATTTTTCTTAGGTGGTCCATTTTAGACCTCAAAATTCCCCTAATGCGCCAGGACTTCCCATTCAAATGGGATGATCACGCCCAACAAGCGTTCAATGTGTTGAATGAAACATTATATTTAGCACCACTCATCAGTCCCCCAGATTATGACATAGATTACATCCTGTATCTATCAGCCTCCGAGTTCACCTTAGTCGGAGTTTTAATCTAGGAAGGCCCAGATGGGAAGGAGCACGTAATTTATTACGTCAGTAAAACCTTAATCGAGGAGCCCAACATTAAGATATGATCCTGAAGAAAAGACGGCCCTAACATTAATACATGATGTCCAGAAGCTTCGCCAATATATCATCTTAAAAACCACTACGGTCATCACAGATATTAATCCCATCAAATACCTGCTTACATGCCACCTAATGAACCATAAGTACGCCGGTTGGATAGTCATTCTCCAAGAATACGTCTTACAATTTCGCTCCCCTAAAAGAAAAAAGGCACTTACCTTAGCAGATTACATTACGGACCTCCCAAGGGATACCAAAGGATCGCCAGTAAACGATTCGCTACCAGATGAATATCTCTTCTTCGTAGCAACCAACAACCCTTGGTACGGAGACATTCTCCTCTCCCTACAAACTCAAAATTTCAGACCTCATCTCACTCGAGACGATCGTCAGCGCATACGCCCCCCGATATCTCCTCATGGGAGATGTCTTATACCAACGGGGCATCAACACCATTTTATTTCAATGCCTCACTCACGACCAAGTGGAATAAGCCCTCAATGGCTACCACGAAGACGCTTGCGGCAGCCACCTATCCAAAATGGCCACAGCCCAAAAATTCCTAGGAGCAGGATATTTTTGGCCCTCCCTGTTTTGCGACTGCATTAGAGTAGTCAAGAGATGTGAGCGATGCCAGTGCTTCACTGATAAAGAAATAGACCCCCCCCCCCCACTCCTCTGCACCCTATCATCATCGCAAGCCCATTTTGTAAATGGGGAATTAACTTCATGACTTGCAACCCCGCATCATTGGGCAACCACAAATATATCATAGTGGTTGTCGATTATTTCACCAAGTGGGTAGAGGCCATGCCAACATACGACAACACCGTAGAAACCACCACACGATTTCTTTTTAACCACATGATCGCCTGGTTCAGCGTTCCCAAAGAGTTAGTCTCCGAACATGGGAAACACTTCAAGGATGAAGTTTTCGAGGAGTTATCTCACCACCTCAGATTCACCCACGAATTTTCTTCACCATACTACCCCCAATCTAATAGTCAGGTAGAAGTTGTAAAAAAAGTCCTCAAAACTATGTTACAACGCATGGTGAATAACCATAAAACCAACTGGCACCATATGCTCTTCTCCACCCTGTGCGCATACCGCATGACTATCAATACGTCCACTGGTTTCACTCCCATCCACTTGGTATATGGGGTAGAAGCTGTAATTCCCATAGAATGTGAGATCCTGAATTTGCATGCCGCCATCGAACTCCTCGATGATACCCAACCTCTAGAACAACACCTAGTACAACTAGAGCTCGTCGACGAAAGCCAACGACAGTCAATGCAACACATCAAGGCCCATAAGAAAAGGGTAAAATCATCATTCAATCGCCACATCAATCTTCGCTAATTCACTGAGGGAGAATTATTCCTTCGCTATGATGTTGCAAAAGAAGCCCTAGGGCCAGGAAAGTTTGAAACCATGTGGAAAGCACCCTACATCATAAAACATTTCCTCCACCAGGGGGCATACATCTTGGCAGAACTGGATGGGACATGCCTCAGCAACCCCGTAAATGATCTTTACCTCAAGAAGTTCTACCCATAAGGGCCAAGCAGGCCCTAACCTAGATTCAACGTACAAAAACCCAATCACGTTGAATTTTTGACGAAAAGACTTGTTACAAAATGCGCTCAAGTGCCACAATGGATTACCAACCCGAACCTTACTTCGGATTTGCTGATGGAGCATCAATATGGTCTCAAATTTTGGCAGTAGCAGCCTGGGTTATCTATCGCCCTAACTGATCTCCACTCTACACAAACGATGTGTGTATTGGTTCAGCAACAAATAATCAGGCAGAATATGATGTCGTCATAGGAATTATGTGCGACACCCTCCATCAGGGAATACGCCATATGCATGTCTACCTTGATTCCCAGTTAGTAGTGTCACAGTTAAACCAAACATTTGAGATTCGAGATTCACATCAATTTAGAAGATATTTGCATGCAAAAATATTAAGTAGACAATTCGACTACGTTACATTCACACACGTACGAAGGAGTCAAAACCAAATAGTTGATCGCATATCTAACAATATTCTAAACTGGAATGCATCTGAAATAAACCATCATACTTAAAAAACAAAAAACATAGAAAACATTGATATCCATCAACATAACATAAATCCATAAGCAGAAATAGGGGGCACACCATGTAGAGCCGCAAAAAATATCTCTCATATATATATATAGTGTATGTGTCTAAGTAAAAAAATAGTGTCTTTGACCCATCAATCAGCCCAAAAAGATACACAAAAATTCGTCAAAAATAGGGGAAGCATCCTCATAATGGGTGCTTTCCCCATGTACAAAAATACTCTAGGAAGGTGCTCCCCTAGATGGGGCACCTAGACCCACTGCTACTCCCAGTACCACTACTGGAGCTGCCATCAAAACTAATACTACCACCCGATGTAAAACAGGTCGATAGTCCCTCTCCCGGGCCATCAACGTCTCCAGCCAAACCTCCTCGAGGTCATCCAGAAAGACTTGAGAAGGAATCCCTTGGGTCGCGTGTTGAAAATGCAACAAGATGATGGAGCTTAGTGGAATGAAGTCACCTTCACTAAGTGGGCCCGCAGGCTATTTTTGGCGCAAAGTCTATTTTTAGACTATGTCTATTTTTAGACATATGGAGCATGGTCTAGGAGTTACAGTATGCTATTCTTGGATGATTGGTCGAGTTGGTAAAAATAGATGGACCTCTATTTTTAGACATATAGGTCGAAGTCTATTTTTAGACTGCCTGTCTAAAAATAGGTCAGTCAAATATTATTAACCCTTAATAATATTTGGACTCTAAACTTCAGTTTATTCTCTTACAGCACTTCAGTTGGAGCTACGGATGTGGCTCATGCATCTTAAAAAAGGAATTACGCTATTCCTTGGGATTTGGTGAGCTCATGCATGGTTGACTTCAGTTAGGACTTCAGTGGCAGAGTTTGGTGGAGTTGATGAGACAGTTGGTGGAGTTGTGTTCGGTTTAACTTAGTTGAACTAGTTGTGTTTAGTTTAACTGGCTAATACACTAGTAATGAGTGGAGTGAATTAAATATTATTTAATTCACTAATTATTAACTCATTATTCAACTCAATAACACATCAGTTCACTACAGTGCATGGACAGTTCAGTGGAGACCAGTGGAAGAGGTAGATGAAAGGGTGAGTTTGCTATTAGTTGCAACAGAAGTTGTGCATGATATTTGCACAAGCATTGGAGGAGATTGCCAATGATGATTGCGCAGTTGAAGACAAGGAGATTCAAACTTGGATCTCTCATTGAACCAACTTGGATTGCGCAATAGAGGCAGGCAATTAGTGGATGAGTTTTGAACCTGTGACTTGTTCAAAACTGAGCTAGTTTGTGTGTAACTTTTGGAGACAGTACTGAGTACTTGTGAGGAGTATTGTACTGAGATTGTTACATTTTTCTCTTCTATTATAATATACAAATAGCTAGGGGTTTTCAGCTATAAGCTTTCCCCATTACATATTGTGTTTATGTGCGCATGCGACTGTTTCTATTTCCGCAAATTGATGATTGATTGTAGAAGAGGTTATGTGTTATACATGAATTCGAATTAATGTATGATCGGGATAATCTCAGTGGATAAATCTTCAATATTCAGAAAATTTCTACATGGTATCAGAGCGAATTGATCATCGGGATCTATTGCAGTGATTACAATATTATTTCGGTAGACAGAGTCTGTAACGGGCCAGGTAGCCTCTGGATCCATCCTTTCTCTGAAAGGTGATATATCCAGTAAATGCCCTTACAGTCGATCTCTGTGATAGAAATAATTTGTTCTCACAGATCCAGAAGCAGTTGAGTTTTTGAGTTTGGAATTCGAATTTTGCAGCAGTTTGTTTTCTTGGTGCCGGAGTTGAAATGTCTTTCAACGGTTTGCAACTCGAATATGCTCTTGAAGGCAGTTCGAATTATGTTGCATGGAAAGATCGGATGGAGGAAGTATTAGAAGATAATGGGCTGAAGGAGTTCGTAGATATGGATGTCCAAAAGCCTACTGATCTTGCTGAAGTTGAGGCTTGGAAAAAGAAGATGGCGAAATGTCGAAAGATTCTGTTGGAGGGCGTGAAGGATCACATTGTATCCAGCCTGCATGGAAAAGCTTCTCCATACTTGATGTGGAAAGCGTTGACAGATCTATTCCAGAGCAAGAGCGACCAAAGGAAGCTGGTGCTCAAGGATAAACTCAAAAACATTAAGATGGAGAAAGGCGACAGTATCGCCAAGTACCTCACGAAGTTCACTCAATGCAGAGATGAGCTGGGAAGTGTGGGGGTGACTGTCGATGAGGAGGACTTGGTGGACCTAGCTCTCCTTGGTCTTCTGAAGGCTTGGCATTCCTATCAGGACTCTGTCAATGGTCGGGAGAAGTTTCCGGGATGGGAGTGACTTTGGGCAGATCTCATGCAGGAGGAGATAAGGCGGACTACGAGGGACGGATCTTCATCAAAGGTATCTGATGAAGAAAATTGCGCTTTGGCTGCCAAAGAAAAGAAGGGGAAGAGCAAGAAAGATTCTCAGTCTGGTGTGAAAGGCAAGAAGCAAGACATGTCCAAGGTGAAGTGTTTTCACTGTCACCAGCATGGACACTATGCCACAAATTGTCCGCAGAAGAAGAAAAATAAGAAGGCTGTTGGATCTGCAGTGGTAGAGGCACTGGCCTCCCAGTTCGAACTGGATTTTTCACTGATCGCATGCTTGGTATCAAGTGTGATGGGATCAGTATGGTTCTTGGACAGTGGTGCATCATTTCACATGACAGGAGATCAAGATTTGTTTTCAGATTTGGAAGAAAAAGATCTTGGAGTGCACATCGAGATGGGCGATGATGGTAGATACGGTGCGACCGGTATCGGTACCATTTCCTTTGAGAGGGAGTCTGGTAAACCCTTCGTATTGAAGGAAGTATTGCATGTTCCAGGATTGATGAAGAATCTGATCTCTGTGGCGATGTTGGAAGACAAGGGGTATGATGTGGTCTTCAGCAAAGGAAAGGCTTTCCTGCGTAGTAAGACAACTGGAGAGACCCAGAAGATAGGGGTTCGAGTCAAGAACCTCTATCAGTTGCAAGTAGATGGCTGCGTAGCAATGGCATTCAAGGCGGGAGAAGTGGTGAGCCAGGATGATGAGGGCGAGTTGTGGCACAGGAGATTGGGCCACCTTCACCATGGCGCTTTGAAGATACTGCAGTAGATTTCTACTGGGCTTCTTAAGGGCACTCTTGCGCAGTCAGATCAGTGCAAGGGGTGTACCTTGGGAAAATATGTGAAAGCCACCTTTCACGAGAAGGATATTCGCGCCACGACGATCCTTGAGAGAGTTCACACAGACGTGTGTGGTCCTTTCTATGTAGCTTCAACAGCAAAGCACAAGTACTATGTGATCTTTGTTGATGATTTCTCTCGGAAGTGCTGGATCTTCTTCATGCAGAAGAAGAGCGAGACATATTCAAAGTTCTGTGAATTCAAGGCGCTGGTTGAGAAGGAATCGGGGAATCATGTGAAGGCTCTTAGGAGCGACAATGGTGGTGAATTCATCTCTACTGAATTCAAGGACTTTTGCAGTGTAGAAGGGATTCAGAGAGAGCTCATCGCACCCCATAACCCACAGCAGAACGGGGTGGCTGAGCGGAAGAACAGAACGATCGTGGGTGCTGCACGGGCGATGTTGCATGATCAGGGCCTACCCCTTCACTTGTGGGCTAAGGCATGCAATACAACAGTGTATGTGCAGAACCGTTGTCCTCACAAGGTTCTTGGCATGAGTACACCAGAGGAGGCTTATTCTGGCAAGAGGCCTGATATTTCCCATTTGCGGATTTTCGGATCTCCTGTCTACATGCATGTGACGAAGGATGCAAGAAGGAAGCTGGATCCAACTGCTGAAGTTGGAATATTTGTGGGGTACCCTGATACACCTCACAACTATCGGGTGTATGTGCCAGATAGTCGCAAGACTGTTGTGCGACGGGATATAAAATTTCAGGAGGAGAAAGCCATGCAGTGTTCGCTTGAGAGGGAGCTACACTTGCATGCGGATGAGGAGCTGTTAGTTCCTAAGGAGGAGCTTCCGGATGTGGATCAGCCACAAGAGGAGGTTCAGGAGGTGGAAGAAACCACCCAGGCAGCGCCAACCATCAGAGGGCGCATGCGCACTACAGAAGCTGAGCGACTGGCTCGGGATGGAGAGAAGGTTGTAGGACCACCTACAGCACAGCGCAGACAGAGGCAGTCACCGGATCGGTACACTGGATACATGGCTCTTGTGAGTCAATGTGTTGTGACGGAACCATCCTCTTTTGAGGAAGCTGTGGAGGAACCCGCATGGGTAGATGCCATGATCGAAGAATATGATTCGATCGTCAGAAACAGTGCATGGGAGATTGTCCCAAGACCGGAAGGGAAATCAGTGGTGGGTTCATGATGGATCTACAAAGTGAAGCAGGCGGCTGACGGGAGTGTGGAGAAGTACAAGGCGAGATTTGTCGCCCGTGGCTTCTCACAGATCGAGGGGATCGATTATGAGGAGACCTTTGCACATGTCGCAAGGTACTCTTCCATACGGATGATCCTAGCTCTCTCAGCGCAGATGGGATGGCACATCCATCAGATGGATGTGAAGACTACATTCCTCAACGGAGTCATTGAGGAGGAGGTGTACATAGAGCAGCCTGAAGGTTTCGAGATCTTCAGCAGTGAGTCGCATGTTTGCCGACTCAAGAGAGCACTGTACGGGCTGAAGCAAGCACCTCGTGCTTGGTACACTCGGATAGACAGCTACTTCACCGGGCTTGGATTCTCCAAGAGTGAGGCGGATCCAAACCTGTACCAGATTGTGGTGGAGGGGAAGCTGTTGATCATCGTACTGTGTGTAGATGATCTGATTTTGACTGGCGATGAGCAGTTGATACTTTCATGCAAGGAGGATCTTGCACGAGAGTTTGAGATGAAGGACTTGGGCATCCTTCATTATTTCCTGGGATTGGAGATTTGGCAGCGCAGCGGAGGACTGTTTTTTTCTCAGGGAAAGTATGCCCGGCAGATTCTGGAGAGGTTCAACATGCAAGGCTGCAAGCCTGTTGACACTCCTCTTCTGGTGGTTGGAGGAAGGAGGATGCTACTTCAGCGGAGGTAGTGGATGCCACTGTCTATCGACAGTTGGTGGGGTCGCTTATGTATCTAGTCAATACACGACCCGATATATGCTATGCTGTTAACTAGCTTTCGCAAGCTATGGTTAAGCCTACCAAGCTCTTTTGGAAGGCAGGCAAGCATGTATTGCGTTATCTTAGTGGCACATCGGGATATGGTCTATGGTACAGACAGGAGGATGGAGCGAAGCTTTCCGGCTTCACTGATGCAGATTGGGCAGGGAGCCCAACGGATCGTAAGAGCACATCTGGAGGTATTTTCAGCATCGGGTCGACAGCAGTTTCCTGGTACAGCAGGAAGCAGAGATCCGTGGCACTCAGTTCAGCAGAGGCCGAGTACATGGTAGCAAGCTTGGCTGCATGCGAGGCTATTTGGATGAGGAAGATCCTCGTCGGATTGTTCGGGTCGCACTTGGAGCCTACTATGATTTATTGTGATAACCAGAGTTGCATTAAACTCTCGGCTAATCCAGTATTTCATGATAGATCCAAACACATCGACATCAGGAACCATCATATCAGAGATTGTGTGCAGCGGAGAATCATGTTACTTTCATACATTCCCACGGAGGATCAGGATGCTGATATCTTGACGAAGGCGCTCACCAGGAGAAAATTCGAATACCACAGAGGCAGGATAGGGGTTGCAAATAATCCATATCTTGTTGAGAGGGAGTGTTGAAAATGCAACAAGATGATGGAGCTTAGTGAAATGAAGTCGCCTTCACTAAGTGGGCCCGCAGGCTATTTTTGGCGCAAAGTCTATTTTTAGACTATATCTATTTTTAGACATATGGAGCATGGTCTAGGAGTTGCAGTATGCTATTCTTGGATGATTGGTCGAGTTGGTAAAAATAGATGGACCTCTATTTTTAGACATACAAGTCGAAGTCTATTTTTAGACTGCTTGTCTAAAAATAGGTCAGTCAAATATTATTAGCCCTTAATAATATTTGGACTCTAAACTTCAGTTTATTCTCTTACAACACTTCAGTTGGAGCTACGGATGTGGCCCATGCATCTGAAAAAAGGAATTATGCTATTCCTTGGGGTTTGGTGAGCTCATGCATGGTTGACTTCAGTTAGGACTTCAGTGGCAGAGTTTGGTGGAGTTGATGAGACAGTTGGTGGAGTTATGTTCGGTTTAACTTAGTTGAACTAGTTGTGTTTAGTTTAACTGGCTAATACACTAGTAATGAGTGGAGTGAATTAAATATTATTTAATTCACTAATTATTAACTCATTATTCAACTCAAGAACACATCAGTTTACTACAGTGCATGGACAGTGCAGTGAAGACCAGTGGAAGAGGTAGATGAAAGGGTGAGTTTGCTATTAGTTGCGACAACAGTTGTGCATGAGATTTACACAAGCATTGGAGGAGATTGCCAATGATGATTGCGCAGTTGAAGCCAAGGAGATTCGAACTTGGATCTCTCATTGAACCAACTTGGATTGCACAATAGAGGCAGGCAATTAGTGGATGAGTTTTGAACCTGTGACTTGTTCAAAACTGAGCTAGTTTGTGTGTAACTTTTGGAGACAGTACTGAGTACTTGTGAGGAGTATTGTACTAAGATTGTTACATGTTTCTCTTCTATTATAATATACAAATAGCTGGGGGTTTTCAGCTATAAGCTTTCCCCATTACATATTGTGTTTATGTGCGCATGCGACTGTTTCTATTTCCACAAATTGATGATTGATTGTAGAAGAGGTTATGTGTTATACATGAATTTGAATTAATGTATGATCAGGATAATCTCAGTGGATAAATCTTCATTATTCAGCAAATTTCTACAAAGCGATCCACTCGATCCCAGGCGTCTTCCAGAACTGACACTCACGTGGTCGCATTGTGAGTCTCCACCGCATCAGCACGTGCCGCCTCTGCATCGGCACGAGCTTGCTTAGCCACAGCCTTGGTAGCAGCCGAGCTGCTGCCCTCCCCCGAAGGTCCAGCCCACCACCAGGTCCACCACCCTGAGGCTGTGCAGGATCTCCTCCCAACCCCCCACAACCTCCCTAAAGTTTCGTAAGAGGACCATGGCCGACCAATTGAGCCATGGGGTGACCAACCTTACCAACATCTACAAGAGTAACCAAAACTATGTCATTGTCACCATAAAAACACATGAAAACATATATACTCAAATAACTGCAAAAAACATAAAAAAATACTTGTTGGCCCCCAAACGTAGCCAGGAGGTTGACCCATCTCGAGATCCCCTCCAAATTCCATCCCTGCATATGGGAATGGCAGAAACATCTGGGGTTGTCCTCAAACTAGGCCTCTATCATAGCATTATAGTAATTCCCCACCATTCCCCCACCTCCTCGCGGTATCACAGGAGCCCACCTCCTCATGCGAGGCTCCCATGGCCCCCCAGCAGGCATCGCCACCACCGATCTCAACAACGCCACCCTCTCGTAAATGATGTTGCATAAGATACTGGCATACACAAACAGCTTCGATCCATCACGGATCTTGTAAAGTTGTGCCACCATCTCGTCATAGTAGAAACGGGAAAAATCGAAAAAGTTCTCGTCCCTCAGACCAACGCGGAGTCAATGACCCTGCAAGTCACACGATAGCCACCAAATCGCACCACTCAGCCAAGTCTATCATTGAGGTAATGGCTATGCACCCCTCTGTAAGGGGTGCCCCGCCACAATGACGTGCTCGGAACCTCTTGAAATCCACCCTCCCAGAAGGGAGTGGATACCGCAACGCCTCACCCTGAGGATGTAGCCCAGTCACAAAGTATATATACATCTAAGGACAGATAGAAAGGTCAGTCCCACACAGCACAAACACATTGCACTACTCATTCCAATGATCGATCAAGTAACGCAGTAGTCGGTCCTATGACCGAAGAAGCTCGTTCTCTTCTCACTTGGGACTCCCATTGAGCCAACTGTTGGCGTGCCCAACCGTTGGCGGCTAATTCAGTACGGAGCTCGAGCCAATCCCGCTCCCTTCACAACATCCTGTCATCCAAACAGGAACCCATCAGCAACATAAAAACATAAAAAATAGGTAAAATATCCAAAAATTTGGACAAAAAACTGCCTCAGCCTTTTTCACGCCTATATTTCTCCATAGGCGCACAAAAGGTGCGCCAAAAGATGAGAAAAGTGTGCCTAAGGCACGCAAAACCCTAAAAATCGTGTGCAGAAGGCACACTCTTACCCTGATCACCCATGAAATCTAGGGTAAAAATGGCTCAGAATCCGTGCAAACCAGTTTTGAACAGACCCCGACACCCTCAGACTAAAAAAATTAAAGTGCAGGACGTCATGGAGGTTACCTGGGCATGATATCGCTAATCCCTAGTGCTCAGGCTAACCGAAACAGTAAGAACTACTCCTTAGAAGCCTCTGACCTCTCAAAAAACTCAACAAGCACAAATGAATTGAATTAGGGCCATATTCACCTATATATCGCCCTTTTCAATAACTTTGGAGGAACATAACGAGAGCTCAGAAGGTGCATTCTCCAAACTGAAAGCAGCACTGTGATCAGCACTCCATAATGAACTGAGGCAATGCCACACATTCACACTCCTGAAAAAATATTTTTCAGCGCCGATAGGTATGCCCTGTCTTATCTTATTTTCTAAAGCTCATGTCTTTCAATAATATTTGATAAATAATATTCTTTCACTTGAGGTAGTTGTTTTTGCAGGAAAACACACAAACCATCCACAAGTCCATCCACTGAAAGTTCCAAGAGCAGGTATCATTCTACCCCCAGCATGATAGAGTCCCAAAAAACTCTGCATATCCTGATATAATTTCTCCATCATAAATTAACCATAGGTTCCACACATCTGACTATGTTTATCATCACCTTGCCCTGCACATGATAAGCATTCTCATTGGTTGATAGAGCGTCCCCCCCTCCATGGCACTCGTCACCCAAAGTAGACCATATATCACAAAAAGCGACACCATGGTCATACCACTATAGTATGAGAAGCACCTCATGCCCATTCATTCACCATGCATAAGGTCAAATTTTACCATATGAAATAAAACCTCTTTCCCAGACAACCAGGTTGTACAAGCAGATCAAGAGCGCAATGCAGTACCACACCTTGTATTTTGGCCCACCATACCTCCACCAGCATAATCCCATATGCAATACTTCTTCATTTGATTCATCAACCTCACACATGAGACCAACCAATGGGGCCCCCACCCTCAGCAAAACACCTTCCTCACATCATCAGTGAGCGATAAATTTCATGTTTTGGGGCACCCGTCTCTATGTTTTGTACAAACTAAACCCCATTATTTTATTCTTTGGGTAAATGTACAAAGACCGCAAATGGTGCACTATGTCCCCCACCCACTCATTAATTTTTTCTCCCATGGCAGCAGTCCTTGAACACCCTTGGTCAGAGTATACAACCTTCATGCAAAAGCCACTGACATTCATAACTAGTTTATTTCCACCCTGGAAGTCCTACCAACTCCGAGGACTTCCCCATCAGAAATAGTTATGATTTCCACCAAGATGATTTTTTATACTCCGACTTTGGGCCACTAAATCCCCATCATCAATTTTCAGTCACCCCCCACAACCATGCCTTTGTTAAACCCATCAAATCCAGAATCTCGATCCTCCGTATTAGCAACCCCTTCATTCGGTTGAGGCTTCCTTTTTTTCGACTTCAACACCTATTTTCCAAAAAGGAAGCAGTACCTTGGATCACCCCTCTCCATAAAAGGGGCATCCTCGGGTGGCACTGTGGGAGACATCATTGCCCACAAATGTCATCGATCCTCCTGACATTCAACTACAGCACAAGCTTTCATGTTAAGATGGTATCGTACCTTACAACCATTGCAATTTGATAAGATTCATCGAAGACCCATGCCTTCATAAGTGTCTCTTTCAGTAATGCTTACATGGGAAGGTCCCAGCCAACACTTATGCGTACAATGCATAGTTATATGCCATACCAAGTTTACGCATATGGGTACCACATTCCACTTATTGTCAAAGAAAAATGCCCCTCAGGGCATCAGCAGTCATCGTCATCAACCAACATATCACTACCATATTAGTGACACAGATAGAACATATATCTGTCAAATATTTTTTTTTAACTAGCCAAATCATTAAGAGCATGGGACATGCCGGCCTCATAGAAAAATTTTATATATTGTATTATATTTGCTTACAGAGGTCCCACAAGACATGGTCGTTCTTCGAACCGGTGCAGGGTGTCTCCAATTCTGAGCTACATGCAGGTCTCTCTTTCTCTACGCACAGTATAATACAGAAAATAAACTATAATGTATTTTGGCTATACAGTTCTTCGTAGACCTCACACATTATGGGGAAACTATTATCACTGGAAAATCGTACAAGCAAATACAACATTATTTAATGTCAGGAAAAAGGATTTATAGGGCTGAGAGACATTAGAGAATCTGAAAGTATTTAAAAAATCTCTAAGCTCTAAGGAAAAATCAAATTTTAACTAATCAAATATGCTTTTGCATGCAAAATCCTTCAATAATTGCACTCTTGCAGGCATTTTGACCCAAAAAGCGCGTAATCCTAGGAGTGGCGGAAGTCACTTTCCTAGACCACAAAGGCACACTCCAGGACATTGATTCCACACTTGAAGCCGCCTAAGGATAGCCACCCAAGCCTCCTTAGGACATCAAGGGAGCACACAATGGAATCACCCTCATCTCTTGGGTCACCATCCACAATGTACTAAGAGAGGGAAGGAGGATTTGAATTCTCCTATAAAATACCACCAAGAGATGAGCAACTAGAGAGCACATTTTTATGTTGTCCAGAATTTTCCCAAGCAATACCAGCAGTGGGTGATCCGGAGCAGAGATAGAAGGGACTCAGTGGTTGGCCATCCAACAACTCCAGTTCAACATAGTAGAGAGAGGGAGACTTTGCGCCAAGGCAACTCAAAAGTAAAGACATCCATGCATCGGGACTTAGAACCCTAAGTTCTAAGGCCCCCTTGGAAAGTGGGTTAAATTTTCATCTTCATTTCCTACCAGCACTCAATAAGAGGGGACATAAGCGTCGTCATTTAGATTATTGAAGTTTTTTTACTCTATTTAGAACTTTTTTGTTATTTTTTTTAGTTTTATGTTTGAATATGCATGCTATTTCTCTATCTAGTATGTTTATGTTCTAGCATGTTCCACTAACTTGCTTGACTCCATATATTTTCTACCTGTGACCAATAAATTAAGAGGGAAAGCCACACCCCTTAAGTTGGTGTGATTTCATACGTACGTGCACCAAACACACTAACACAATCGACTTCAACTCATTATTCCCACAGTGTAGAAATCTACCATGGTGATCGGTGAAGACCTCGAGTTTGCATCAACATGTTTTGGTTCATTTTACAACTCCTTTAGTCTTTTTCCAGTGACACCAGCCACCTTATATGTTGTAGTTCATCACAACAACATTTTATATGTTGGCACCCGAGTTTCATACAGTACCATTATTCCACTCTTTATGATTTGGTACTTGGAGATTCAGTTCTATGACATCAATGATCAGATATCTTTCTCAACATCATTGATCAGATCTTCTATATGTGATACTATGGCATGACCTTGATATGTATTTTTTTTAAGGTTGTGATCAGATGATCCACTATGTACTTTGCAGTTTATTTTTTACTTGTATACATATTGGATCCACTCCATACTTGATATGCAGACATGTTTTACTTTCACTGAGCATGGGTATGCCTGCATCAAACATGAGCTTACTTTCTAATCTCTTCCATTGGTTTTTTGGCAAGCTGAAATCTGGTGAAATCCTCCCAAGTCGTTGCATAATTCTTCTTATACACTTAATACATTTCAACCATCATGTACCCCTTCTGACCTCATATATTAGGGGGCATCTGTTATAGCACCATTTTCCACCTCTGTATACTTGACGCTCTGAGTCATGGCCTTGGGCATCCCTTTCCCTTAAAACTTGGTCCTTTACCCAAAAAACATTATTTTGAATTTCATATGTGACTCTTCCCTCTCAGAAGTGCGTGCACATGCGGGTCCATTTATACCCAACCCGTGTATATAATTGGAAATATAAAAAATATATAATTCCCTATTTTTCGGGTGGGAATTACAAGTTACGCCGGAAGCCTACTTACAAAATTCCGTGGCCTAATTGTAACCCAAATGAAACAACTGTTTTGGGGTGGTATAAGTACACCTCATGGGAAAGCCTTGAAGGGAGACAGAGATAGGTATTGATATTATAACCATTTAGTACCTGATCAATTCTGATTTATCCCTATGCCTCCTGCACTTTCTAGATTGTGGAAACCCTTCTTTCCTTCATGGAGATGTTCATTCCTCTTATATGACATCCATGTGTATGCTTTTGGAAGGATATTTTTGAGTCTTGGGCTAGACAAATCCGGAGGACAGTTTCGCTTGGAGTCGTGGCTGAATCAAGTGGCATTCCTCCACACATCTTTACATTCATCAATAAAGAAGCTTTGTCTCATTCCTGATATTCATGATCTTAATGCTTTATACATGTTATGATCCTATTATGAATGATTTCATGTTATTTTGCTTAAAATATTATATGATCTAACTCTAACATCTTGAACATGATTTCAGTTATTACTAGTATATGCTTTTCTTGAGTGAGTTTTGGGTTTTGGAGCACTAGGAGAAGTAGAGGGTTTGAACCCTCTGGGATCGCCTTCAAACGTAGGGCCTAAGGGCATGGCCTCTTCTTCCCATTTTACTAGTTTAAGCATTAGGACTGTAAATTTGCATGCTTATTGTTTTTGTATGCTTCTTTCTCTGTTGGGGTCCTCAACCAAGACCCTAGGGTACTTCATCCCATAACATCTAGTCAACTCATAAGAAAATCATACAATGCATCGTCATTTTAGGTCTATTAATCCTGATCCATCATTATATTATCGGGTGCATACTTATTTTAGATCAACCACTCATCAATAACTAATACCATGCATATATACTTCAGAGTGAAGTATTCATTCATCACTCATTACTTGCACACAAAAATACTTGGATATTCATCTCTTTATATAGCTTAGGTCTTAGCCAACCATGGGTCAAAACCACACTAATGCATATGGTATTATTTGACGAGATCAAATATCCATTGACATGCTCATTACCATGGGCTAATAACATGGTAAGGACCCTTGATATTTTGTAAACCATAGTGCACAAACTATACACGCCTTTTATTCTTCATACCCGCCTGTGTATGCAACTTTGCTTTACTAAACCTGCATATACACAACTTATCTTCATCATACATGTGTATGTACAGGACTTTGTTGTACATAACCTATGTATACATGACTTATCTTCATCATACATGCGTATTTACATGGCTTTACTTCACAAAACCTGCATATACTTCCTCAAACTTTACCTTCATCATTCCTCTGCCACTGACTGGTATTTCTTTCTCCATCACATCTCCACTGGCCTGTAGATACATCCTACATCAAGAATATTCCATCAATATGAAACTTATCAAAAATTTTACAATCAAGGAAAACACATATATCATAATTCCAACATGCTACCTATTGTGGCTCATTTGCATTTACCTTTGAAATATTTTTCAAAACACCAAAAAAGCATATATGATAGAAAATGTAAAATTTTGTGTGTAGTAGATAGAAGGCTTCTGATTTATATGTTGATACATTAACATTACATGATGAGATGTGAAGGTGGGTAGAGTCGGGCTCATTCACATGTAGAAAAATTCGAGATCCGGACCGATGGGCACGTTCAAAACATTGCACACCAAACAGGGTCAAGTCGGGCTCATTCGGAAGCTCGGGAGAGATCAACGCTTTTTAAGACTAAATAAAGCTCAGGAGGGTTTTAACACTGTGGATAAATATGGAGTCGCATGATTTCATTGAATTAACTATCACAAGGAGTAGCGTATAGAAGATGGAGCTATAGAGTGGCGACAATCGAAGAAACAGAGAAATCGGTTTAGGCAGAAGACCTTTAGAAGATTCCCAAAGGAGGTGATTGAACAACGAGGATCAAATCACTGAATTCAAGAGAGAGATGGATGGACTAGGTTCCATCACAAAGTTAAGTTTGAAAAGTGGTGAAGTAGGCACGTGTCGTCATAGCGCAATTTCACGTCAGTGATATTTGAGTTTATGGGTTAAGGACTTCGCAAGCTAAACGAAATAACTTGCGATGCGGTAAGAAACTAAACTTGCAATGCGATAAAGGGAGGAGCCACGTTTTGGAACATAGATTCATCACATAGCTCACATCGCATGTTTTAAAAGATAATTGTTAAGGAAAAGGCTAAATTCAGCGAAATGTGAATTTCGATGTGGCAAGTTGATGTGCCATGCTAATGTTGCAAGCTTACATGGAAATGATGTGGCGATGATGTGGCAAGCTGATGTGGTAGATAACATGGCCCCGACCCCATAGATCGCAGTTTATTCATGATGATATGGAAATGACGTGGCGATGATGTGGCAAGCTGACGTAGCAGATGACATGGCCCTGGACCGCATACCACACATTGCAAGTTTTAAAAAGTAAAGTGCAAAGGGTTTGAGCTAATATTTCCAAAGTGAAAAATGCGATGCGGTGGGGCCCAATCGCAAATCGTAAGTTTTAAAGAATATGTGTGGAGGTAAGAGTTAAATTTGTCGAAATGTGATGACGGTAGGACCCGATCGTAATCACAAATTGCAAGTTTTAGAAGATAGTGCAAAGGGTTCATTTAAAGTTGCTGAACTATGACGTGTAATGCCAGGTGGGACCCAATTGGATAGTGCACATCACAAGTTTTAAAATATAAACGCTAAGGAAAAGTTAAAGACGAAGAAATGCAAAGTGCGATGTTGGCACAGACGTGATGTGGTTCCAAGGTGAAATCTAAAGTATTTCATGTCCAGGATTATGCGATTATGCACCATTTTATGAAGAAATAGGTAGAACGCGGCAGAAAAACTCAGGTAAGTGACCCTACGCAGATAAAATGAGAAGAGGAAGATTTAGGTAGCAGGTGATATGATTGACAACGTTTGAAGCATAGGGTCATAGACAGAGTTGGGCATAAGAGCGTATAGCGGCCCTATTGGGAGCATGACAGCTGGGTCAAGTCAGGCACTACGGCGTCGTTACAGAGCTGTGTAGCCACTACATCATGACCAAAAAGGACACCTCGGCACTTCAGGAGGACACATCAACAATATCAGATTCAACAAAACAAACAATATTTCTAGTTTTAATTTGTTTTCTCAAGTATGATTACATAAGTAATATTAACATTTTAGGTAGTTGAATAGTTTCAAGAAGCTTAGGAGTTACGAAACACTATGATGTATTTAAGTAGATAGAAATAAAGAAAAGAGGTTCTGAGTCTTAGACCTCTGGAGGATTGTTAATTTGGTACTACATTTTCTGAGAAATAAATGAAATAAGATCAAGTTTCTTGCAAATGTTGATGCTGATATGTATTTCCAATTTCACTCTGTGTTTATTCCTCTTTGAAATAAGTGAAGTAATTTAGTAGTTGGTCTCTTAATTACATCTGTGTGTAAGAGTTAAATAACCTGAATTTTCTCTCCTTCACCTCATCTCTTCTTTCTTCACAAAATCTTGATGAAACTTTAAAGTAATAGATTATGTGTTTGCAGCATATTATTTCAAGTTTCCTCTCTCACCATGAATTTCCTCTGAAACTTAAAAGTGATAGATTTTGTTTCTCAGCATATCACTTCAAGTTTCCTTTACAATTCTTCTTTTCATTTCATTCGTATATCAGCAGTTTATGGCATTGTGAAGGCTTTCATTATATCATATTATTGAGTGTATTAAATAATCAGATTCAAAAGGTGTTAAGCAGAGAACATTTGATATTATAATTGTGACATACATTTACAAAATGTCTTAAGCACTGATTCCTTACTACAACCAAGGGATTGTTTCTTGAGATACAACATTTTTTGGCACCGTTGTCGGAGATGAAGAAACGAAGTTTATTTTCCCTGGGTTTTTCACATTATTTCCTATGGGTGTTTAGTGAGGAGGAAATATTCGGTTGTGTTTCTTATTTTTAAAATTATGGCTTCCAAAATACCTCACACGAGGTCAAATACCTCACAGCAGATAGACCCAGATCTAGAAAGATTGGTTTCTAAAAAGGCTCAGAAATTTGAGACTCCTTTAATACTTGATCCTACATTACCTGCTCTTGGCAGAAATCCTCATAACCCTTTGTTTGAAGATATTTCCAAGGAATTCCCTTTCTTGGAACAAGATACCCCTTCCACACCCATTTATTTTCAAGAACCTCAGTTAGAAGAACATTCTTTCGAGTCTGTTTCTTTTACCTCCACTCAAGCTCAACCAAATATAGATGCTAGTCCCTCTACTATTGTCCATCAGCCTACCCCCATATCAGTTTTTCCTCCACCTTCATTCACTTTCACAGCAGGTTCATCAACCTCAACCACCCAAGGATCAGTTGACCAAGTTTTTAATATGGCATCACCAGCTTTCTTAACGGATATATTTGCACCACTAAATCTTCCGCAACCAATGAATTCCATGCCTCAAGAATACGTCAAATTACTTCCTCATTTAAAAGGAGAAGATGGAGTAACGGAAGAACAACATTTATTCTTGTTTTTCACTTTTGTTGAGAATTTAAATGTAGAACATCTTGATGTTGTGATGAAACTATTTATGCGGTCTCTAAGTCGAGAGGCTAGGAAAATTTTCAAAGTTTTACCAAATGATTCCATAAATGACTGGGAAGAGTTAGAAACTCAATTCAATCGAAGATGGGGAGAGAAGAGAGATCATGGTTACTCATTAACAAATTTTAATGCAATTAAAAGAAAGCCTAATGAAAACATTTATGAGTTTGTAAAAAGATTCAACAAATTGTACAATAGTTTGCCTACAGAGATGAATCCCCCCCTGTAGGAGCAAAAGTAGTTTTTGTTGGGGATTTTGAGGCTGATTTTAGATTCACATTGAGAGAGAGAAGAGCCCTACTCTTGAGCATATAAAAACAGATGCTTTAGAAATTGAAGCTAATATGACTGCAACTGGAAAGGTGAGAGGGAAACAACTAGTCCAAGAGAAAGGCAAGGCAAAAGAAGAATCATCACAAGATTTGAGGATTGAAGATATTGAAAAGGTTATGAAAAAATTTGACAAATAAGCTAGCTAAGATGGAACTAGAAAATAAAAACTCCCAAATACAAGTACAACAAAACCAAGGGGGGTTTAACCCTCAATTCAGAAGACATCCCTTGCAAATTCTATAGAGGGAAAGAAGAGGTCAAGCCCAGGTTCAAGCACCATTGTATATAGAAGCAGCACCCACAGAGCCAACAGACGATGACCAAAGGGAGGCCGAGGATTAGATATCTGCTATGCATATGATAGAAGAGGATGAAGAGGAATATTGTGAGGGATAATATGTTGAAGCTGAAGTAACTTTTGATCAAGATGAAATGGATGAATATTGTAGGCAATTCACAAAGTTCGTGCAATATGAGTTACATAAAAAACTATGATTTAAGGTCTAGAAAGAGATCTAGAGTGCAGGATAATGAAGGTGAACAAAAATGTTCCATTCCTCCTCCAATGGCGACTCCACAACAAAAGGACCTTGTGAAACAGGTCAATAAGGGGAAACAACCTGTAAATTCACTTAATAGAACAAATGTGCAGCAGGGTGAATCTTCCCAGAACAAATCAGTTGACACTAATAACCTAGAGAGAGTTTTTCTTGTTCCCGAACAAGCAGCAAATTCTAGAAAGAGTGAAGAATAACCTGAAAAGAAATTTAAGCAAACTCATGCTTTTAATTTGACAAAAGAGTTGAAGAAGGTCAAAATTCAGGTGCCTCTTCTAGAATTATCCAAAATACCATCTTACAAGAAATAAATTTTATAATTTATTAATCTCACACAGGTGGAAGATATAGGTGACGCAGTGAACTTACAAGAAGAAAAGCCAGTGGTCACCTTTGGTCCTCAAGTAGAAGAAATAGATCCCTATGTTCCACCCTTCTACATTTATTTGTTGCTTCATGATTATCCTCTACATAATTGCATGTTGGACTCAGGAGTATCCCATAATCTCATGCCATTTTTTTTTATGAAGGAAATTAACTTACAGATTACCAAACCTTATAGGGATCTGTATTAATTTTATTCCAAAAGGGTGAAATGTGTTGGGTTAATTAAATATGTAGCAGTTTCGTTGGCACAAATCCCAACAAAGAGTATAGTCATGGATGTAGTGGTTGTTGACATCCCAGCTAGGTTTGGAATGCTCTTATCAAGATCTTGGGGAGAAAAGTTGGGAGGTGTACTAAAATTAGATTTCAATTATTATATCATTCTAGTTTTTAATGGGGAAAAAAGGGGGTTGTACAAGGAAACAAGGTTTGTGAATACTACCTCCAAGAAAGATGCAGGAAATTCCCCCATTTATAGTCAAGAAACAAAAGAAATTTCTTGTTTCATGCTGCATGAAGATGCAAAATTTGATGAAGATATAGGGAAGCATCTCTCTTCATCAGTTGTAAATAATGAGCTGCACTCAAGGAATATTTGGAAGTGCTACTTTGATGGTGCCTACTCCAAGGAGGGTGCCGGTGCTGGATTCTTGTTGATATCACCAGAAGGTAACCTCATGCCTTTCTCTTTTAAACTAGAATTTGGTTCAACAAACAATGTGGCTGAGTATGAGGCCTTAATCTCAAGCCTTCAAGTTTCTAAACAGATGAGAATTCAATGTATTTCAATTTTGGTGACCTTGAATTGATAATAAGGCCGATTAAAAATCATTGTCAAACCAAGAATCCGAGATTGAGATCATATAGGAATGAAGTGTGGGATTTGGTAGAAAAATATTTTGAAGCATTCAATCTTCAGTATATTCCGAGGGAGGAGAATAAATTGGCCGATTCTTTAGCAGTTGTAGCCAGAACATTCAAACCTCCAATAAATCCAAGGTTAAGGTATGAGATTGAAATTAGGCATAGACCTTCTATCCCTGATAATGTGAAACATTGGCAGGTGTTTGAGGATGATGAACAGAGAAATCAGTTCCTGACAATGATTGGAAACTTTGAAGATGCTGAAATAGACCAAGAGGAAGAAAAAACAGAGCAGAAAGAAGAAGTGAGAAACTTTAAGCAATTAATAGGTGAACAAAATATTATCCAATTGAAAGATAATGTGTTCCCTAAAGGGTTGGTTCCCCTTGAAATATTATTCGATGCTAATGATGTTGTTGTTGATTCAAAGAAAACACATCAAGAAGAAGAGATGGAAGATTGTAATCTGGGAACTCAACAGGAACCCAAAATAGTGAAATTATTCAAAGGTGTTCCCAAAAACTGCAAAGAAAGATACATTGATATTTTTAAGAAATATACGGATGTGTTTTCTTGGTCGTATGAATACCTGAAAACATATGAAAAAATAATTACTCAACATAAGGTTCCATTGAAGGAAGGAATCAAAACACACAGACAAAATCTTAGACACATCAACCCATCGTTGTTAGCTCCAATAGAAAAATAAGTGAAGAAATTGTTGCAGGAAAAAATTATACTCCCTCTCAGATATTCAAATTGGGTTTCTAATTTGGTCCCTGTAATAAAGAAGAATGGAGAGATAAGACTGTGTGTAGACTTCAGGAAATTGAACCAGGAATCTCTAAAATAGAATTAGCCTTTGCCGAAAATGGATTATGTCTTACAGAAGGTGACAGGAGCTCACAGGTTGTCTATGGTTGACGTATTTTCTAGGTATAATTAGGTAGCAGTAGAAAAAGAAGATCAAAAGAAGACTACTTTCACTATGCCCTGGGGCACCTTCATGTACACAAGGATGCCATTTGGCCTTATGAACGCAAGTGCAACATTTCAGAGGTCCATGGACATAGCCTTCATTGGTGACAGGTTTGTAGTTATATATCTAGATGATGTAACTATTTTCTCAGGGTTAGATGATGGACACTTGGAGCATTTGCAAAAATCATTTCAAAAGTGCAGAAATTTTGGTCTGTCATTAAATCCCAAGAAATCTTTATTTTCCTTAGAAGAAGGTAAATTATTAGGTCACGTAGTTTCTAAACGAGTAAAGATTGACCCAGCAAGGGTGGAATCTATTAAGACTATTCCTTTACCCATAATCAAGAAGGATATCCAGATATTCCTGGGAAAAATAAACTTTTTGAGGAGGTTTGTGCCCAATTATGATGAGATTGTGAGAAGTATAACAGATATGTTGAAGAAAAATGTAGAATTGAAGTGGGATAAGGAAGCAAGAGATGCATTTGTTAGAATAAAGGAAGCACTACAAGAAGCCCCAGTTTTGATTAGCCCAGACTATTAAAAACCCTTTCAAGTATTCTCATTTGCATCCCCCACTACTATTGTTGTTGTCTTGTTGCAGAAAAAATGAAGACGATAAGGAGAAGCCAGTTGCATTTTTCAGCAAAGTTCTTAGAGATTCTGAGCTCAAATACAATATTCTGGAGAAACAAGTATATGCTTTGGTCAAAGCACTGAAAGCCTTCATGACTTATGTGTTGCAGTCCCAAATAATTGCTTACGTTCCTAATTCTTCTATGAAAGATGTGCTGGTCCAAAGTGATGTTGAAGGAAAAAGGGGAAAGTGGATAGAAAAAATCCAAGACTATGATTTTGACATCAAACCAACCAAGCTTGATCAGATTTGGATCAAGGACATAAGTGATAGCTCAAATTTCAAAGTATTCAAAACTATGTCGAACCTAAGCAACCAGATAGATCTCATCTTCCTGATTCCGGTGCCATGAACGGTTCGAAAAACCGGCACCGTATGAAGAAGTTATCGCGATTTGAAAAGTCCAGGAAAATGCAATTTTTGGCCTTTGACCAAGTTTGACTGGGTTTTGAATATTAAAAATAGAAAGAGAATATTCCAAGGAATATTCTTGGAATATTCGTCGAAATATTCCCCAAAATATTCCTTCCAGGCCAGTAATATTTGGACAAGTGTCAGGAAATTATTGGTCGAAGGTTTGAAGGGCCAATCAGAGGCCGCCACGTGGCCCAGATTTGATGGTCTAAATTTTTTGGAGTGGACCGGAGTTGACTGCATGACCTCTCGCCTGCATGTGCCCACCCATACCATCTGGACTACCAATGGTTCTTAACCATATTGGTGGTCGGCTTCATTATATTGTGTAACGGTTTCATGTTTGGGGGTTTGGAGGGGTTCCATATGGCCATGACCCCAAGACGAAGGGCCTAATCCCATAACCGTTAGTGCCAATAGTTATTTATTTATGTCACATGATTACAGTTAAATCCATCCTTAACGGATAACTCTCTGCAGCTTAATAAACCCTGATATTTTCAGTAGTTCTGTCACATGTCGGCATTAACTTTACATCTATCCGCACGGTTTGTCCACTGCATCATTACGTGACTGCGGGGGTTTCGATGTTCGACATGTGGCCACCCCTCCCCTTAATGGTTAACATTAAATTTTATCGTTTGAAACTAGTGGTAGTTTAGGCATGCCACCAAATATTTTGGGATTTGGCCAATTTATCTTTAGTTAAGTGAAGTTGCTCCAAAATTAGTGGAGTTGATTTGGGGGTCATTGGACAAAAACTATTTAGGCTCTATCTTGAGCTATATTCATCCATTCTGAGAGTGAAAATAGTCAATTTCGACTATCTCATATATTCCAGATTCAATGGTGAGGGTTTAAGAGCCATTAGAGGACTTTTGAGAAGGTTTTTTCTTTAGAGAAGTTCTAGAGGCCACTAGAGCCACCAAGGGCTAGCAATAGAAAGAGGCTTAGCAAGTGCAGCTAGAGGCCTTATTCAGGAATCCAATAGTCAATTTTTTTTGTTTCATACATTATAGAAATAATGGTGTGGTTTTTAGAGCCTGTAGAGCACTTTTGAAGACTGATATGATTCAGAGAAGTTCCAAGGGCCACCAGGGCCATCTAATGCTAGCAGGAGAATGAGGCCTAGCCAGGGAAATTAGTATCCATTCTCAACAAAAAAATAGTATATTTAAAATAATTTGATACTTATGAATCCATTTATATAGTTTACAGAATATTTTGATAACTTATGAAAGTCGATATGCTTCAGAGAAGTTTTTAGTGACCTTAGAGCCAAGGGGTGCCACCAGGTGTTGGAGGCAAAACCGGAGCAGCCGAAGGCCAATTTCTGCAAGTGAATAGTCTATTATGATTATTTTGGACATTTTTAATCCAATGAAAGGATTTTAAGAGCCATTTTAAGACTTCTGAAGGTTGAAGAGCTACAGGGAAGTTTTGGGCAACCTAGGGCCATCAGTGGATGGAGGCCTAGTTTGGGGAGCCAATGCTCATTTTGAGAAAATGATCTATCCATTTTGGAGGTATGATATGTGTTGGAGATATTAGGTGAGGTTTTAGGGACAGAAAAATAATTATGAGGGAGTTAGTGCCACTTCGAAGCTCAGGAAAGCTTAAGGGCACCGGCAGAAGGAGTCGAGTCTATGGGAACCTAGTTCTATTTTCAAAGTGATGACAACCATGACAGGGGTATGATGGTATTAAAAACCCAATGGTACAACCCAAATAACCATTGGAGTTAAGTATTTAATTGTAAACGAAACTTTTCATCATAATCCCAAAGAGCCAAGTCAGTTGACAAAAGCTCAAGGAGACATAGCCCACGAGATTCGGGTGAACTTCTATATTAAATTTGTTGTTATTTGTTGATGTTTATTTTCGGCTATTACATATGTTTAATATCAGAAAAAACAAAAGGTCTTAAAGCACTTAAACAGGAAAAAAAAAAAAAAAAACAGTTACACCTGTTTCAAGTATAAAATTCCGCAAAAGTCAAGTATAAGCTAGATCTTTTATTTGTTTAACTAAGTGGGAGGTTCTTGAAAATCATAAAAAGTTATCCAACCCATTTTTAGATCAAATATGGTCAAGGGATAGGGGTTATAAAATTTGTTAACAGAGACAAATTTTCAAGCCTTGGGAATTAATTTGTTGACACCAGTGGATGGAGCTGTAAATGAAGAGGGTCAAAGCAAGTTCAAAATAGGTATTAAATACAAATTTTTGTGCTCTGATTGGTATAAAGATATTGTGCATTACATGTGTTTCTTTTCCTGTCCAACTTCACTGAATAGAAAAAAATACAGATCTCTCAATCTCCAGTCTCAGCCATATGTTATCGTAGAAGCGAAGCTATTCTGGAAAGAGTCTGCTGGTATTTTGCTGTTATGTTTGACAGAAGGAGAATCTATTGAAGTCACCAAAAAATATCATGAAATTCTGTGTGGAGGAAATTATAGATGGAAGGCCACTACTCATAAAATTATTAAGTGAGGCTTCTATTGACCAAACCTGTTTGCAGATGTTTATAGATTGGTCAGAATTTGTCAGAAGTGTCAGTTGTTTGCAGAAAAGAAAAAACTTGCTCCATTACCTCTCATCCCAATATTTATTGAAGAACCTTTCGGGCAATGGGGACTAGATTTTACTGGAGATATCAATCCACTATCAAGTGGGAAATTCAAGTGGATTCTAACTGCCACTGATTATTTTACAAAATGGTTGGAAGCAATACCCACGAAGAAGGCAAATGATCAAGTAGTGATGAAGTTTCTGGAGGAAAAAATCCTTAGCAGATTCAGATGTCCAGTCAAAATTGTGACTGATAATGCTCAGGTATTCAACTTTGCTCGTTTCATTAATTTCTGTCAAACATATAATATAATTTTATCACATTCCACAACATATAATCCCTAAGGGAATATATTAGTAGAGTCCTCAAATAAGACATTGGTCAAAATCTTGAAGAAGACAATCACTGAGAATCAGAAGGATTGGGATATGATGTTTAAGTTTTCCCTCTGAGTAGTTCGAGTCACTACCAAGAGATATATTGGGAAGTCTCCCTATGAACTAGCTTATGGAACTCAAGCACTATTTCCTACTCAGCTGGCCAAACCAATGATTTACTTCCTTTAAGAAGCTCAGGAAGAAGCGAATGCTCTTGTAAGAAGATTGAACAAAATAATTGAATCAATTGAAAACAAAAACAAAGTCAGGGATAACTTGATTACTTATTAGGAAATGATGAAGTCTATATTCAATGGAAAATCAAAAGAAGTTCACTTTCAAGCAAGAGATTTGGTACTGAGATAGGACACCAAACAAGAAGAAAAGGGGAAGCATGGTAAATTTGACACTCTCTAGCATGGTCCATACAAGATATCTGAGGCAAGGTCAAATAACACATTCATTTTGGAAGATCCAGATGGATATTCAGTATAGCTACCTATGAACGGGCAGTATGTGAAGCACTAAAAGTCAGCATTCCTTCATATGTCACCAAGAAATATTTTACTCCATGCCGAATGGATAAGGCACTAATCTACGGTTCTTAGCGCTTCCGTGGAAAAAATAACTATCCTAGGTGGAGCTAGATGTTGTGGCTCATTCACATTTACCTTTGAAATATTTTTCAAAACACCAAAAAAGAATATATGATAGAATATGTAAAATTTTGTGTGTAGTAAATAAAAGGATTCTGATTTATATGTTGATACATTAACATTACATGATGAGATGTGAAGGTGGGTCGAGTCAGGCTCATTCACGTGAATAACAGTTCCAGAGTCGGACCGATGGGCACGTTCAGAACATTACACACCGGACAGGGCCGAGCCGGGCTCATTCACAAGCTCAGGAGAGATCAACACTTTTTAAGATTGAATAAAGCTCAGGAGGGTTTTAACACCGTGGAGAAAGATGGATTTGCATGATTTCATTGAATTAAATATCGCAGGGAGTAGCGTAGAGAAGATGGAGTTGTAGAGTGGTGATAGCCAAAGAAACAGAGAAATCAGTTGAGGCAAAAGACCTTTAGAAGATTCCCAAAGGAGGTGATCAGATGACGAGGATCAAATGGCAGAATTCAAGAGAGAGATGGATGGACCAGGTTGCAACGCAAAGTTAAGTTTGAAAATTTTCGAAGTAGGCACGTGTCGACATTGTGCAATTTCGCATCGGCGATATTTGAGTTTATGGGTTAAGGACTTTGCAAGTTAAATGAAATAACTTGTGATGCCATAAGAAATGAAACTTGCAATGCGATAAAAGGAGGAGCCACGTGCTGGCACAACGATTCATCGCATAGCTCACATCGTAGGTTTTAAAAGATAAGTGTTAAGGAAAATGCTAAAGTCAAAAAAATGTGAAGTGTGATGTGGCAAGCTGATGTGGCACGTTGACCTGGCACGCTGAAGTGGAAATGACGTGGTGGGGATGTGGCAATCTGATGTGGCAGATGATGTGGCCCCAACCCTACAGATCACAGTTGATTCATGATGACATGGAAATGACATGGCACTTACATGGCAAGATGACGTGGCCTTGGCCCACATACCGCACATCACAAGTTTTAAAAAGTTAAGTGCAAAGGGTTTGAGCTATAATCGCCGAAGTGCGAAATGCGATGCAGTAGGGCCTGATCGCAAATCGCAAGTTTTAACAAAAATGTGCGGAGGTAAGAGTTAAATTTGTTGAAGTGCGATGATGGTGGGACTCAATCGCAATCCAAAATTGCAAGCTTTAGAAGATAGTGAAAAGGGTTCATGTTAAAGTCGCCAAAGTGCGACGTTCGATGCCAAGCGGGACCCAGTCGCATAGCGCACATTGAAATTTTTAAAATATAAACGCTAAGGAAAAGTTAAATACGACGAAATGTGAAGTGAGATGTTGGCATAGACGCAATGTGGCTCCAAGGTGAAATCTAAAGGATTTCAAGTCTGAGCTTATGCATTTATGCACCATTTTTTCAAGAAATAGACAGAACGTGGCAGAAAAACTTGGGTAAGTGACCCGATGTAGATCAAAGGAGAAGAGGAAGATTCAGGTAGCAGGTGATATGATTGAAAAAATTTGAAGCACAGGGCCATAGGCAGAGTCGTGCAGAAGAGCGTATAGCGGCCCTATTGGTAGCATGACACCCGGGTCAAGTCAGGCACTAAGGCGTCGTTACAAAGATGTGCAACTACTGCATCATAACTAGAAAGGACACCTCGGTACTTCGGGAGGACACATCAACAACAACAGATTCAGCAAAACGAACAATATTTCAAGTTTTAATTTGTTTTCTCAAGTATGATTGCATAAGTAATATTAATAGTTTAGGTAGTCGAATACTTTCAAGAAGTTCAGGAGTTACAAACCACTGTGATGTATTTGAGTAGATAGAAATAAAGAAAAAAGGTTCCAAGTTTTAGACCTCTAGAGGATTGTTAATTTGGTACTGAATTTTCTAAGAAATAAATGAAAGAAGATCAAGTTTCCTATAGCTGTTGATGTTGATATGTCTTTCCAGTTTCACTCTATGTTTATTCCTCTTTGAATGAAGTGAAGTAATGTAGCAGTCGGTCTCTTAATTACATCTATGAGTAAGAGTTAAATAACCTTAATTTGCGCTCCTTCACCTCATCTCTTCTTTCTTCACAAAATCCTGATGAAACTTTAAAGTAATAGATTATGTGTTTGCAGCATATTATTTCAAGTTTCCTCTCTCACCATGAATTTCCTCTGAAACTTAAAATTGATAGATTTTGTTTCTCAGCATATCACTTCAAGTTTCCATTACATTTCTTCTTTTCATTTCATTCGGATATCAGTATTTTATGGCATTATGAAGGCTTTTATTATATTAGATTATTGAGTGTATTAAATAATTAGATTCCAAAGGTGTTAAGTAGAGGCCATTTGATATTATAATTGTGACATATATTTAAAAAATGTCTTAAGCATTGATTCCTTACTATAGCCAAGGGATTGTTTCTTGAGATACAACACTACCCACTAATGATGCATCTTCATCCGACAACCACTCTAGAGGCACCACTCCTTCTAAGGTACCAGTTATAATTGACATTCCCATATTTGAGGGCCAAATAGATGCATGTGCCATAGATAGATGGATGAATCTATCATAAGGATATTTTTCGGTTCATGACTATTCCAATTGGGAAAATATTACTTTTACACTTCTCAAAGCCACCCCCCATGTTAAGGATTGGTGGGAAACCAACTATGAACAAAAGGACGAGAGGTAATCCTCCCTGTTCTCAGTCGTACCCACTTGGAATTATTTCTGCGACGCCATCAAGGAACAATATTACCCTATGGGGAGCTATGAGGACAAGTACATACAATGGACTACGTCACGGCAACAAAGGGATCAAGATGTGTATGAGCTGAATAATTTGTTCCATACCCTACGCAAAAATTTGGGTAAAAAATATTCAGAGAAACATTTGGTGCTGAAGTACCGCAGTTGTCTACACAGATACATTCAAGAGGAAATGGAGTTCCTCGACATCTACTCACTTGGTTCAGCATACCAGTCTGGTGCCAATATTGAGAAAAAATTCAAGTAGAAGAAGCGAGACTTTGGATCTATGAATATAAAGCAAGGGAAAGGCGCCCCCAAACTACAAAAAAAATGAAAAGGCAAAGGCGGGGTGGCCCAGGACAACCCGCCAAAGATGAAAGTGAAGAACAACACCACAAATCCAAAGAAGGAAACAGGAAAGTGGTGTGAGTTCCATAAGAGCTCCACTCATAACACAAGTGAGTGTTTGGATAAGCACTCACTGGTGGCTGATATGAAGGCTTATGAATCGTGTTATCACACATAAATTTTTAATTTTGATTGATAGGGTCACTCACCTAGGTTTCATTTTTTTTCAAAAGGTTGGTCCATGAAATTGATGAAAAATCCATGGAATAAATATTTATCCTAAGTCTAAAACACTCCATTAGTCATTTCATATTATTCATATCAAAAAAATTCCACTTTTCATATGCATGGTTTAAAATCAAGGTAATGCCACCTACCTGTTTTTTCATTGTTTTGCAGCGAATATAACTACATAATGGCAGATTTCGCTACGGAATCACCTAACCAGTCTGTAGCAAAGATGTCAGGTTTATAATTGTTTTCTTTGCAGAATCATGTTTTTATACATAAAAATAGAGGATGATGATTTGTCAAATTTCTAATGGTTAGGGATAAAGATGAATTCATCCAATTCGTTATCATGATCACCCAAGCATGCAAAAGTGTAAATACCCTCATCATTATCTTTCACTCCCACATTTGGCATCATTTTCCCCACTTTCAAATTCTATTTTTTAAACTCATCTCAAAACACCTCTCTATCATCTGTTGTTCGAGTCTTGCATGCAGCAGTCCACCATCATCTTTGAGAAGTTGACTCCTACCAAAAGAAAATTTATGTTTAGTTTTTTCTCTCTACAGGTGTCACAGTGAAGGAGACAACGTGGTTATAAGAGAGGATGGATATGAAGAAGAAATTCAACAAGGGAGGCTCTTGTGTGAGATACGATACCATGTACCTCAAATTACTAAATGAAGACCCCAGTTTTGTGGAAGCATTCAACAATGTTGGATGCCTTCAATTCTATCAAAAACTCCAAGGATTTCATGCTCAAATATCAAAGTATTTTGCAATAAAATTTACAGGCACTACTTCGAAGGTGGGGGTTTTAAATTTCAAAGTGTCACTTGATACCATTTCTCAGGCCAGAGAGATACCAAGAGAGGGTGAAGAGTTGTTTAAAGCCACTAAATTCAAGATGCATATTTGTGATGAATTTTTCAAACCAAAACACATTGGAGATGACATGGCATCTGGGATTCCAAGGAGTTATATGAAAGAGAATTATTGTAAACTATCATTTGTGATCCAGAAGTACTTTACTTGTGAGGGGATTTTTTATATGGTTTACCTGTACCATTTTAGGCTTCTATTCCACTTCACTGGTAAGCAATCTCTTGATCTTCCTTTCTTTTTGTTTAGGATCTTAGGGAAGATGTCTAATAAGGTTCAAGCCAAGGCTGAAGGCAGTGAGACATCAATCTTTCACTATGGTTTGATTAAGCTCTTAGTGCTGGAATAATTGAAGAAATTAAACAGAGATTGCCCCACTTTCCTTTTTCTCAGTGGTTATGAAGTTGATTTATCGATACCTAATAAAAACTCAAATCCAAAGCTACTCCATCAAATAAAATTGATAAATCTCTAGTTGTGACAGAAGGTGTAAATGAAGAAGAGGCAGAGCCTATCCTAGAGCCAATGGATGTCGAAACATAATCCATACAAGAGGAATAAATCCCATAAAATTCACCTACAAGCAAAAAACAAAATATTAGTAAGCATGGTAACAGGAGGATAACTATAATTCAAACAATTGGAAAGGGAAATCTTGAAGGTATCCTCCAAGCTAAATATATCGAGGAGACTCCAGTTTTCAAAGCTGAAGACATTGGAGGTGACAAGAAGAAGAAAAAGAAAGGTAAGACTGTAAAAAATCTTGATTTTGCAGGAGAAGATGCAGGTTTCTTATTTTAGCCAAGGATACTAGGCTACAACTTGCAAAGGGTGTCATGGAAAAAAAGAATACATAAGATGTTGAAAAAGGCAAGAAACCTATCATAGAAGACACTATAGACTTTTCTCCAGCAACATAAGAGGTTTTTGTGCAAAGGAAAGGAAAGGAGAAGATGGTGGAAAAAACTGAAGTGCAGGTATTCAAGGAATAGTTAAGAGAGGCTAGAGAAAAGGTCAATGAGACCAAGTTAGAGTTATAGGAAGCCATGGTAGATAGAAATTTGAGGGAGGATTTCAAAGAAGAAGTAAATGACCAACTAAAAAAATATGATGAATAACTAACGAATGCCAAGAAGTTACTGAAAATAACACTTCCTTTGAGGAGGGTAATGAAAAACAACACAAAGAGAAAATTATGGTTAAAATCTGAAAGGAAGAGACTCAAAATCAAAGTCAAATAATTGGAAGATCAAATGGAGATGATTCAGTCAGAACTGAAGAAAATATGACTTAAAATAAAAGTGATAAATGAGCCTGAGGAGATGCAGCCTTCTGCTACTAAAGATGAAGTTCCCAAAGCTTGAAGAGTTTGCCTAAAACATTTTGACAATTTTGCAGCATTCAAGAACCATCATTTCTAGTTTTAAAAGTGAAATTTTGAGGAAAAAGGAAGATTTTATGTTTTTCTGCTAATTAGGCAATTTCATAGCGAAGGCCAGGCTTGAAGCCCCGATTTCGCTACGAAATCCCTGTAGGTGAATTTTTGTAAAAAACTACAATTTTGGGAAAAATCAAAGATGGAGAAAAGCTATATTTAGTTCATTTTGTATAACCAATACATCCAAATCAGAGAAGAAGGCTGAAAACTGGCATATATTGTTAGGATATTCCAACACATAGGAAATAGTTAAGAATAACTTAGTCTAATGTAGAGTTAGGTAAAGTGTGTTTCTTTACCATGTACATTTGTAACTTATAATCCGATGATCACAATTTGTAGGGATACGACGGTTATCTCTCACCTCGGTATTAACGACATTTGATCCGTGGCTTAGCACCCAATTGGTCCATGATCTCTATTTAAAGAGCATGGAGGGTCATTTTTCCAGCAACCGTTTATGATAGAAACATATGTAACCTTTCTTTTTATATTAATAAATTGCCTAAAGTGGCCGAGTTGGCTCAGGCCGTGGACTGTTTCCCTCTTTGAGGGTTTTAACCACATGATTATACTGGTGTACTAATTTGTGATCTATTTGTGAGCGGTGACCTTTGTTTCTTGATCTAAGGAACTTACCCTGTAAATTCCTACATGGTATCAGAGCTATTTTTAGGGCCACGTCCGTTGTTGATCAAAATCCGACGCCGGTTTGACTGCATGCGAATGTCGTTTTGTAGATCTACTATTTCTAAACATTTTTGGGTTTGGAGAACTACTCGGTTGTGTCTGAAGCATATGTTATAGTGAGGAAAAACTTTCGTTTCATGCGAAAAGGTTTCCAGTTGCCCAAGTTATGACAGTTTAGATCTAGACGTATAAAGCCTATGTTTTGCTGTTATATTTGTTAATAGTTCTGCTTATTTTTTTTCCATTTTTTATTTTCGTTTTTTAGCTTTTATTTATTTACTAGATCTATACCCTCTTCTCTGTGTATGTTCTTAAATGTGCTTTGTGTGTGATCTTGGCAAATTAGAAACAGGAAAAGGGATTTTTTTTGCTACGTATGCTCTTTCCCTGCATCTTTGTGCGATCTCGAGAAATCAGAAATAGTGAAAAAAGGATAGTTGCCGGTAAGGCTAACCGAGAATCTAAAATTTTTTCGTAAGCCTTTGCATTGCCTTTTTTTTTTTTTTTGCTCGATTTTTGTGCTTTTGTGTGCAAGAAAAGGCATGCACACTGAAGAGTTAGAAAAAAAAAAAAAAAAAAAAACCCTTCCTCCTTTCAAACAATAACGTGATCCTTTTATTAGAATAGAGGTCTTGGGTTAAATTCTTCTTCTCAAGCTTCTTTTGTAAAATGTTTTTGTTCAAACTGGTGGAATTTTTTTAAAAAAAATCCATACTTTATCCCGTTCCCGTAACTATTCGGCATCTACAACTCATATTTTTCAAAAGGCATAACTTCTTCATCCGGAAGCCGATTTTCGAGCCCTTTTTTTTTAAACGACCTAATGTTTCGAGATATTTCCATTGGAGCAGTTAGTTTCAGTTTTTCTCAGCTTCATTTTTTTTTTTTAAATGGAAAGTGCATGCCCGGTTATTCTTAACAGCACCAATTATTTCCAATGGCTACCTCACATGGTAGATCTACTTAGAAGTAAAGGGTTTTATAGAATAGCCATAGGACAAGAAACTAAACCTTCTGATGATGATAAATCTGATAAATGAGAAAATAAACAAGATCAAGCACGAGGGTTGATAGGAATGTCCATTGCTCAAGATCTTTGATTTCATATCCTTGACATTGACACCCCTGATGAAGCCCTGGAAAAGCTAAAAACTTTTTTTGGCATTCAAAATCAAATCAGGGCCCACCAGCTTGAAAATTAGTTGCTTACTTTGGACCCCAATAACTTCTCCTCCATTGAAGATTTTTTGTCCAAATTCAAGACCCTCAGAATTATTTTAGAAGGTTGTAAGATCAAAAAGTACGATGGTAACCTCATCTATTGCATTCTTGCTAAGCTTGGCCCTGCATACTCAATTTTTGTTTCCGCCTTCCATTCCACTAGAGAAGCCATCATTTCTTCAGGAACCACCTACAAGAATCCCTCTTTTGATTCCTTTTTTGATTCTTTGATAAGAGAACAAGAAAAACTTTTCCACCTTGGTCTTATCACTGCTAGAAACGCTTCTAAGAAATCCGTAGTAGCCCAACAACAACCATATCAAAAGAATCCCAAGAAGCAGTATCCAAAAAAATATGGTCCTAAACCAAACAAGGGCCCTAAGTTATTTCAGCTGCAAACTGAAAAATTAAATCACCAAAATAATAAGGCAAATCAAAACAAAGGGAAGAAGACAGATAGACATTGCAACTTTTGCAATCAGGATGGCCATATAGATTCCAAATGTTTTAAGAACATGGAAGCCTTAGAAGTAGCAATGAAGAAGCACAACATCAATTTGGAGCACTCTTCACCTTCATCTTCAGGCATGGCACTTTCTACTTGTGGTTGTCAAGCATCAAGATCTGGTTATGCATTAAATGTATCTTCTTCTTCTCCTTCTCATGAGTGGCTCATTGATTCTAGAGCTTCTTACCACATGGCTAAAAATAAATCCATGTTTTCTTCTTTAAATGATTGTAACACCAAAAATATTTATGTTGGTGATGATAGACCTCCTATTGTTGTAGGATCTGGAACCATTCATCTAGGTAATGGTCAGTTTAATGATGTACTATGTGTTCCTACCTTGTCATGCAACCTTCTATCTGTTTATCAAATAACTCATTTAGGTGAAGGGAAAATAGTATAATTCTCACCTCATGATGTTGTAATCAAGGACCTCAAAGATCCTAAACATATTTTAGCTACTGGCATTGCTGATGATTCCACAAGGTTGTGTAATTTTGAAAACTTTGGGTCATCATGTCTTCCCTTTGTTTTTGTTGCTCATAATGATGATGTGAGAAAAATTTGGCATGAGCAATTTCGTCACTTAAACTATCGCTCTCTTCAAACTCTATGTAAGGAAAATTTAGTGATGAGCCTTCCTATGGTATCTTGCTGAGATGGTGTTTGCTCTGGATGTGTACTCGGAAAACATCATCGGGATAGTTTTGACAAATGTGCCTCTTGGCACGCTTCAGCCCCTTTGCAGCTTGTGCATAGTGATTTATGTGGTCCACTTCCTATTGTTTCTTTCTCTGGTTGCAAATAAATCTTAACTTTCATTGATGATTTTTCTAGACGCACTTGGGTATATTTCTTAAAACTCAAGAGTGAAGTTTTTAACATGTTCTTGGCCCTTAAGGCCTTTGTTGAGAAACAATCTGGATATCAAATTCTTAAGTTAAGATCAAACAATGGTGGAGAATATGTTAACAAAAAATTTATCAACTTCTGCGTTGATAATGGCATTCAATTGCAACATATTGTTTCATATACTCCACAAGAAAATAGTGTAGCTAAAAGGAGGAATCACACCTTAAAAGAAATGGCTAATTTTATGCTTCAATCTAAAGGACTAGGTCTCAATTTTTGGGCAGAAGCCATTAACTTTGAAAATTACATACTAAATCGCACTCCTACTAAGGTTTTAAAGAATATAACTCCAGAAGAAGCTTGGAGCTCAATCAAACCAGATGTAAGTCACTTTCATGTTTTTAGAAGTGATGCTTGGGCCCATATTCCAGATGTGAAACATAAAGCCTTTGAACCTAAGAGTTAAAGATGCATTTTTGTTGGATATTCTGAAGATGTCAAAGGATATAGACCTCTTCAACTAAAATCAAAAAATATTATCACTAGAAGAGATGTAAAATTTGATGAAAATATATCGGCCTGTGAGCCTAGTTCTGAGAGTGTGCCACCTTTGGCCTGCGAGCCTGATTTGGCATATGTGCCACCTCTCTCTCTCTCTTCTATTTTTAATAGCATTCCTTCTAGTTCAGATGATGACATCGAGGATGAAAATCCTCCTCCACCTCTTGAAATTGTTCCTTATACTCCACCGCTTCCAAGATGGGTCCACTCTACTCGATATGCAGCAGGTTCTCTTGCAGGTGACCCTACCAATCGAAGACGTACACGTTCTCAGTTCAAAAGAGCTTCTTCCTTATTGGCTCAAGTTCCAGAAAAACTTGATCCATAAACCTTTGAAGAAGCCTCCGGTCATCCAGATTTGGATGAAGCTATGAATGAAGAGTATCGTTCCTTGTTGGAAAATGATACTTGGGATCTTGTTCCTCTTCCAAAAGGAAGAAAAATTGTCAGATGCAGATGGGTTTACAAAACCAAGTTTGGACCAGATGGAAAAGTGGATAGTCATAAAGCTTGTCTTGTTGCTAAAGGATTTTCACAAGTTGAGGGCATTGACTATACTGAAACCTTCTCCCATGTTGCCAAAATGAATTCTATCCGCCTTGTTCTTTCCCTTGTTGCCTCCTTTAAATGGGAATTCCATCATATGGATGTTAAATCTGCCTTCTTACATGGATATTTACATGAAGAAATCTACATGGAACAACCCCCTAGCTTTATCCAAAATGACTCTAGCCTTGTTTGTCGCCTTAGGAAGTCTCTCTATGGTCTCAAACAAGCTTCTCGGGCTTGGTATACCAAAATGGGTAGATTTCTATTAGATAATGGATTTTCTAGGTGTCATTCTGACAACAATGTCTACACCAAGAAAGTGGGTAAGTCCTTCACCATCCTTGTTCTTTATGTTGATGATCTTATCCTTACTGGTAGTGATCCAAACCATATAAACCATGTGAAGTCTAGTTTCAAAAAGAAGTTTGAAATGACAGACTTAGGACACTTGCATTATTTCCTTGGTTTTCAAGTCTTGCAATCCAAGGAAGGCATTACCCTCTCTTAGTCCAAGTATGCATGTGATCTTCTACACCACTTTCACATGGAAGACTGTAAGCCAACCCCTTCTCCCTTTCAGTATGGAGTTAAAATTTCAATCACTTGTTCTACCCTTGAAGTTGATGCCACCTTATATCGTCAACTTGTTGGTAAACTTCTTTATCTAGCCCATACTCGTCCTGACCTTTCCTTTTCCATTGGTCTTGTCGCTCGGTTTATGCACCAACCTCATGAAATTCACTGGAAAGCAGCTAAAAGAATACTTCAATATATTTGAGGTACAGTTCAGTTCGGGATTCATTACAGTGTAGGAGCATCTCCATTGTTGATTGGTTTCACTGATTCTGATTGGGCTGGTGACCCTGACGATCAAAAGTCTCATGCAGGATATGTATTCACTCTTGGTTCAGGACCTATTACTTGGTCTTGTAAGAAAAAAAGTGCCATCTCTCTTTCTTTTGCAAAAGCAAAGTATCGTGGTGCAGTTGAAGCCAGCAAGGAAGCCATGTGGCTTCGTCAAATCCTATCTGAATATGGTCTCCATCAGCAGCATCCAACTCCACTTTGGTGTGATAATCAGAGTACCATTCAGCTATGTAAAGATCCAATTCAGCATCAGCGTACGAAACACATTGAACTCCACATACACTTCATCAGAAAACTCATTCATGATCATGTTCTTAAAGTACAGTATTGTCCAACCAATGATCAGGTAGTCGATATCTTTACAAAGGCTCTCATAGAATCAAAGTTTACCAAACTTAGATCCATGCTTTGAGTTCAGGAAAGTTGTCATTAAGGGGGGATAGGCTCTAATGCCTCCTTCCTTCTCCTTTTGTGTCACTTTTGTAAATCCTTCAATCCTATCCCAATTTGTTCTTAAGGGGGGATGTTAATATATTTCGACACATAGGAAATAGGCTCCTTTTGTGTCACCTCTGTAAATCCTTCAATCCTATCCCAAGTTGTTCTTAAGGGGGGATGTTAGGATATTCCAACACATAGGAAATAGTTAAGAATAACTTAGTCTAGTGTAGAGTTAGGTAAAGTGTGTTTCTTTACCATGTACATTTGTAACTTATAATCCAATGGTCACGATTTGTAGTGATCTGACAATTATCACTCTCCTCGGTATTAACGACACTTGATCCGTGGCTTAACACCTGATTGGTCCATGAACTCTATTTAAAGAGCATGGAAGGTCATTTTTCAGGTAACCGTTTATGAGAGAAACATATATAACCTTTCTTTTTATATTAATAAATTGCCTGAAGTGGCTGCGTTGGCTTAGGCCATGGACGGTTTCCCTTTTTTAGGGTTTTAACCACGTGATTATACTGGTGTACTAATTTGTGATCTGTTTTTGAGCGATGACCTTTGGTTCTTGATCTAAGGAACTTACCCTGTAAATTCCTACATAGATGGGTGAAATGGAGTTGCTACAAAACCACGGTACGAAGCTGCCTATTTCACTATGTTTTTGTAGCGAGAAACATTTGGTAGTATTTTAGTGTTTTGAAGGTGTATTGAAGGTCAACCTATTGAGTGTGAAGCTTCATTATCTTCTTTATTTTGTATCAAAGTGTTGGACCCCTGTTCTTAACAAGGCGGCAATGTCACCCATAATTGAACGCTGCCTGGGGGTCCAGGGGGACGGCTGCGACTTTATGGAGCTAAAAACATATGTAAAATTGCCTTGTAAAAGTATTGTAATTTCTAGTCAATCTGGGCCATTCATTAGGCAGATGATCTTACGGTAGAAGTTATGTTTAATTTAGGGTTCTTTTGCCCTAAAAGGCAACCCCTCGTTTTGTATGAGGGTATTGTATTGCGGCTGTGTATGGTATGTGTATTCTCAAAGAAAGAAACATATAGGGAGAATGTGAGAGAGAATAGAGGGTATTACAACGGATCTGTTGTAGGTTGTGTCTCTTCATTTTGTTGGATAATAGAAAGGAAGGATTGGTTGTTCGAGGTGGATGTAGCCCAAACTGGGTGAAACACATATATATATATATATATATATATGTCTCTCTAGTTTTATATGTTTTTTGTGTTTTTGTTTCAACATGTTTTATGTGGCATTTCTGTAATATATAATTTTTCTAACAACTGGTATCAGAGCCAAAGGTCTGTTTGCCTAATAAACTAGCAGGAAAGAAGGGTTCCTGGTTCGAGTGGGAGCAATGGCGGAAGATGGTAAGTTTAGGGTCGAGAAATTTAACAGCCAAAACTTCCTACTGTGGAATATGCAGATGGAAGATGATATGTATCATAATGATATGTACCTAACATTGAGCGGAAAAAAAAAATAAGCCAGTGACTAAGACAGACACAAAATGGGAGATTCTCGATAGAAAGGCACATGGAACAATACGGTTGTGCCTCGTGGCATCGGTAGCCTTCAATGTTTTGAAGGAAACAACAACAGAGGGTTTGATTAAGGTATTGGAGAAACTATATGAAAAACTCTCGATCTCAAACAAGGTATTTCTTATGAAACATTCATTTAATATGAATATGTTGGAAGGTGGATCTGTTGCAGACCATTTAAATTATTTTAATATGTAGGAATTTATAGGGTAAGTTCCTTAGATCAAGAACCAAAGGTCACCACTCACAACCAGATCACAAATCAGTACACTAGTATAATCATGTGGTTAAAACCCTCAAAGAGGGAAATAGTCCACGGCCTGAGCTAAGCGGCCACTTCAGGCAATTTATTAATATAAAAAGAAAAGTTACATATGTTTCTCTCATAAACGGTTACCGGAAAAATGACCCTCCATGCTCTTTAAATATAGATCATGGACCAATCGGGTGTTACGCCATGGATCAAGTGTTGTTAATACCGAGGTGAGAGATAACCGTCGGATCACTACAAATTGTGACCGTCGAATTATAAGTTACAAATGTACATGGTAAAGAAACACACTTTACCTAACTCCACACTAGACTAAGTTATTCTTAACTATTTCCTATGTGTCAAAATATCCTAACATCCCCCCTTAAGAACAACTTGAGATAGGATTGAAGGATTTACAAAGGTGACACAAAAGGAGCTTATTTCCTATGTGTTGAAATATCCTAACATCCCCCCTTAAGAACAAATTGGGATAGGATTGAAGGATTTACAAAAGTGACACAATAGGAGAAGGAAGGAGGCATTAGAGCCTATCCCCCCTTAATGACAACTTTCCTGAACTCTCAGCATGGATCGAAGTTTGGTAAACTTCACTTCTATGAGAGCTTTCATAAAGATATCGGCTACTCGATCATTGGTTGGACAGTCCTGCACTTCAATAACATGATCATGAATGAGATTTCTAATGAAGTGTATGTGGATTTCAATGTGTTTCATACACTGATGCTGAACTGGATCTTTACATAGTTGAATGGCACTCTGATTATCACACCAAAGTGTATTTGGATGCTGCTGATGAAGACCAAATTCAGACAGAATCTGACGAAGCCACATGGCTTCCTTGCTGGCTTCAACTGCACCACGATACTCTACTTCTGCTGAAGAAAGAGAGATGGCACTTTGTTTCTTACAAGAACATGTAATAGGTCTTGAACCAAGAGTGAACACATATCCTGCAGTAGACTTTCGATCATCAGGGTCACCAACCAAATCAGAATCAGTGAAACCAATCAACAATGGAGATGCTCATGCACTATAATGAATCCCGAACTGAACTGTACCTCGAATATACTGAAGTATTCTTTTAGCTTCTTTCCAGTGACTTTCATGAGGTTGGTGCATAAACCGAGCGGCAAGACCAACGGTAAAGGAAAGTTCGAAACAGGTATGGGTTAGATACAGAAGTTTACCAACAAGTTGACGATATAAGGTAGCATCAACTTCAAGGGTAGTACAAGTGACTGAAATCTTGACTCCAGACTAAAAGGGAGAAGGGGCTAGCTTACAGTCTTCCATGTTAAACTGGTGTAGAAGATCAGAGGCATACTTGGACTGAGAGAGGGTAATGCCTTCCTTGGATTGCAAGACTTAAAGACCAAGGAAATAATGCAAGTGTCCTAAGTATGTTATTTCAAACTTATTTTTGAGGCTAGACTTCACATGGTTTATATGGTTTGGATCACTACCAGTAAGGATAAGATCATCAACATAAAGAACAAGGATGGTGAAGGACTTACCCACTTTCTTATATGGGTATACGTAGTCGAAATGACACCTTAGAAAATCAATATCAATAGAAATCTATCCATTTCTGGGTACCAAGTTGGAGGAGCTTGTTTGACACCACAGAGAGACTTTGTTGTCACAAATAAAGGCTAGAGTCATTTGACAAATCCAGTGGGGCTGTCTCCATGGCATTTCTTCATGTAAATTCCAGAAGAAGGATTTAACATCCTATGATGATTTCCATTAAAGGAGGTAACAAGGCAGTGAATACAAAAAGAGGACTCATTTGGTATGGGAGAAGGTTTCAGTATAGTCAATGCCTTCAACTTGTGAAAATCCTTTAGCAACAAGACGAGCTTTATGTCTATCCACTTTTCCATCTTGTCCAAACTTGGTTTTGTAAACACATTTGCATCTGACAAGTTTTCTTCCTTTTGGAAGAGGAACAAGATCCCAAGTATCGTTTGCCAATAAGGAACGATACTCTTCATTAATAGCTTCATCCCAATCTGGATGATCGGGGGCTTCTTCAAATGTTTCTAATTTTTTCTGGAACTTGAGACAATAAGGAAGAGGCTCTTTCGAACTAAGAGCAAGTACGTCGTCGATCGATAGGGTCACCTACAAGATAACCTGCGGCATCTCGAGTAGAGCAGACCCATCTTGGAAGCAGTGGAGTATAAGGAACAATTTCAAGAGGTGGAGGAGGATTGTCATCCTCATTGTCATCATCTGAACTAGAAGGAATGCTATTAAAAATAGAACACAGAAAGAGAGGTGGCACATATACCAAATCAGGCTCGTAGGCCAAAGGTGGCACACTCGTCGAACTAGGCTTGCAAGCCGATATATTTTCATCAAATTTTACATCTCTTCTAATGATAATATTTTTGGATTTTGGTTTAAGAATTCTATATCCTTTGACATCTTCAGAATATCCAACAAAAATGCATTTTTCACTCTTAGGTTCTAAGGCTTTATGTTTTGCATCTGGAATATGGGCCCAAGCATCACTTCCAAAAACAAAAAAGTGACTTACATCTGGTTTGATTGAGCTCCAAGCTTCTTCTGGAGTTATATTCTTTAAAACCTTAGTAGGAGTGTGATTTACTATGATGTTTTCACAGTTAATGGCTTCTGCCCAAAAATTGATACCAAGTCCTTTAGATTGAAGCATACAATTAGCCCTTTCTTTTAAGGTGCGGTTCTTCCTTTCAGCTACACCATTTTGTTGTGGAGTATATAGAACAGTATGTTGCAATTGAGTGCCATGCTCGGTGCAGAAGTTGATAACTTTTTTGTTGACATATTCTCCTCCATTGTCTGATCTTAACTTAAGAATTTGATGTCCATATTGTTTCTCACCAAATGCCTTAAAGGCCAAGAACATGTTAAAAACTCCACTCTTGAGTTTTAAGAAATATACCCAAGTGTGTCTGGAAAAATCATCAATGAAGGTTAAGAATTACTTGCAACCATAGAAAGAAACAATAGGAAGTGGACCACATAAATCACTGTGCACAAGCTCCAAAGGGGCTGAAGCATGCCAAGAGGCACGTTTGTCAAAACTATCCCGATGATGTTTTCCGAGTACACATCCGGAGCAAACACCATCTTGGCAAGATACCATAGGAAGACCCGTCACCATATTTTCCTTACATAGAGTTTGAAGAGAGCGATAGTTTAAGTAACCAAATCGCTCATGCCAAATTTTGCTCACATCATCATTATGAGCAACAAAAACGGAGGGAAGAGAGAATGACCCAAAGTTATCAAACTTATACAACCTTATGGAATCATCAACAATGCCAGTATCTAAAATATGTTTAGGATCTTTGAGGTCCTTGATTATAACATCATGAGGTGAGAATTCTACTATTTCCCTTCACTTGAATGAGTTATCTGATAAACAGAGAGAAGGTTGCATGACAAGGTAGGAACACATAGTACATCATTAAACTGACCATTATCGAGATGAATGGTTCCAGATCCTACAACACTAAGAGATCTATCATCACCAACATAAATATGTTTGGTGTTACAACCATTTAAAGAAGAAAACATGGCTTTATTTTTGGCCATGTGATAAGAAGCTCCAGAAACAATGAGCCACTCATGAGAAGAAGAAGAGGAAGATACATTTAATGCATAACCAGATCTTGATGCTTGACAACCACAAGTAAAAAGTGCCATTCCTAAAGATCAAGGTGAAGAGTGCTCCAAATTGATGTTGTGCTTCTTCATTATTGCTTCTAAGGCTTCCATCTTCTTAAAACTTTTGGACTCTAAATGGCCACCACGATTGCAAAAGTTACAATGTCTATCTGTCTTATTTCCTTTTTTTTTATATGCATTATCATTTTGGTGAGTTTCTATTTCAGTTTGTGGCTGAAATTGCTTAGGACCCTTGTTTGGTTTCAGACCATACTTTTGAGGATACTGTTTCTTGGGATTCTTTTGATATGATTGTTGTTGGGCTACTAAGGCTTTCTTAGAAGTGTTTCCAGCAGTGATAAGACCAAGGTGTAAGAGTTTTTTGTTGTTCCCTTATCAAATAATTGCAAAAGGCATCAAAAGAGGGATTCTTGTAGGCGATTCCTGAAGAAATTATGGCTTCTCTAGTGGAATGGAAGGCAAAAACAAATACAGAGTATGCAGGGCCAAGCTTAGCAAGAATACAATAAATGAGGCTACCATCTTCCTTTTTTATCTTACAACCTTCTAAAAGAATTAAAATGGTCTTGAATTTGGACAAAAAATCTTCAATGGAGGAGAAATTATGGGGGTCCAAAGTAAGCAACTCATTTTCAAGCTGGTGGGCCCTGATTTGATTTTGAATGCCAAAAACATTTTTAATCTTTTTCAGGGCTTCATCAGGGGTGTCAATGTCAAGAATATGAAATCGAAGATCTTGAGCAATGGACTTTCCTATCAACCCTCATGCTTGATCTTGTTTATTTTCCCATTTAGAAACTTTATCATCATCGGTAGGTTTAGTTTCTTGTCATGTGGCTATTCTATAAAGCCCTTTACTTCTAAGTATATCTTCCATGTGAGGTAGCCATTGGAAATAATTGGTGTTGTTAAGAATAATAGGGCATTCACTTTCCATTTAAAAAAAAAGCTGAAGTTGAGAAAAGCTTAAACTAACTTCTCCAATGGAAAGATCTCGAATAATTAGGCCATTTCAAAAAAACAGCTCGAAAAATGGCTTTCGGATGAAGAAGTTATGCCTTTTTGAAAAAACGAGTTGAAGATGCCGAATAGTTACGGGAACAGGATGAAGTGCGGCCTTTAAAAAAAAAAATTGCCCTTTTTAACAAATTTTTTTTACAAAAAGAATCTTGAGAAAGAGATTTGAACCCAAGATCTCTATTCTCATAAACTAACTCCTCACCATGTGAGATAGTAAAAGGATCACGTTAGAAGACCCAAGACCCAAGAAGAAATAGATGTGCCCCAAGACCCAAGAAGAAACAGATTATATGTCTAAAGTTCCATATGCATCAGCAGTTGGAAGCTTAATGTATGCAATGGTCTGCAAAAGGCCTGATATTGCACATGCAGTGGGAGTTGTAAGAACGTACATGAACAATCCAGGAAAATAACGTTGGATGGCAGTGAAATGGGTTCTCAGATATTTGAGAGGTACCACAAATAAAGCATTATGCTTTGGTGGTTCAAACATTACTCTACAGGTATATGTTGATGCAGATATGGTATGTGACAAAGATAATATGAGGAGCACTACAGGATATATATTTACTATAGGTGGAACATCAGTCAGTTAGGTTTCAAAATCCAAAGTGTTGTTGCACTTTCAACAACAAAAGTAGAGTATGTTGCTGCTACAAAGGCTAGTAAAGAAATGATTTGGTTACAAAGGTTTATGGATAAATTGGGTAAGAAACATGATATGGGCACATTATACAATGATAGCCAAAGTGCCATTCATTTTGCAAAGAAATCATCATTTCATTCCATGACTAAACACATACAGCTCAAGTACCATTTCATAGGGTTAGTGTTGGAAGATGGACAGTTGAAGCTGGAAAAGATACACACTAGCCAGAATCCTACAGATATGCTAACAAAAGTTGTAACCAGGAGAAACTAAGATTATGCTCAATTTGAATTGGTCTTCAAGTATGATGATGAAGATGAGAAACAGCTAGGTCCAAAGTGGAGTCATTTTCCATCAAATGAAGCAGCGGTGGAGTTGCTACAATCAGTCTCCAAGTGGGGGGTTGTTGGGCATGGAGCCTGATTATCTTCTTTATTTTGTATCACAACTTTGGACCCCTGTTCTTAACAGGACAGCAATGCCGCCAATAATTGAACGCTACCTAGGGGGTCCAAGGGAGAGGGGGGGGGGGGCAACAGTGACTTTATGGATCCCCCCACCTAGTGGGGGGTTTTGGGGACAGCGCCCCCGAAGCTAAAAACATATGTAAAATTGCCTTGTAAAAGTATTGTAATTTCTATTCAATCTGGGCCATTCATTAGGCAGATAATATGACAGTAGAAGTTATGTTTAATTTAAGGTTTTTTTTCCCTAGAAGGAAACCCCTCATTTTTTATGAGGGTGTTGTATTGCACCTATTTATGGTATGTGTATTCTCAGAGCGAGAAACATATATGGAAGCTGTGAGAGATACCATAGGGTATTACAACGAATTTGTTGTAGGTTGTGTCTCTTCATTTTGCTAGATAATAGAAAGGAAGGATTGGTTGTTTAGGGTGGAAGTAGCCCAAACTAGGTGAACCACGTATATCTGTGTCTCTCTGGTTTTATATGTTTTTTGTGTTTGTGTTTTCGCATATTTTATGTGTTGCATTTCTCTGTAATATATAATTTTTCTTACACAACCAACCATGTGGAGGCCTTAAAGGGTATGAGTGGAACACTGCAGCAAATATTTTTTCCTCGAAAAAGGTGTCATCTTTTCCAGCTCAGCATAAAGACAGTGACCAAATATCATGATTATCTTTTCCTTAAAAGTAGGGTGATTGGTTTCTAAAGCGAGTGGGTGTATTTATGTCTTGATGATGGTTAGTGCCACTCGAGAACTTGGCTTTATTTGATGTAATTATCCAATTCCACAGTTAGTGAATGTAATAAATAGGAAGTAGAGTCCTAATAGGCTTGAAAGTCTAAAGTCATTAGGTGTCTGTTTTATTTCCAGGTATCTAGTTTATTGTTAAGTGAGGTATCAAAATAAATGGTTCGATGATCTAGCCATGTGGGAAGATCCTATGTAAATGACTAAAGCATATTAATATGCAGTACTTCGAAGAATACAGGGTTGGAGAATGTTACTTGACACTAGCACATTGTAAAAAAAAAAATTGATGATCAGTAATATACAGTGATTGTTTTTTTCTCCTTCACCTAAGATTCTTTTGGTGTTTCAATGAGATTTTTTCCTGTGTCTTAATATTTTTCTTTGAATATCTTGATGTTTAATTACTCATAATTCATGTTTCTCATGCTCTGACATCCTTTGAACATTAAGCTATCGAGTACTTCTGTGTGTATGTTGTCCTATCATTGAAACATTACAAGCCTTGGCTTCCACAAGGAGATCCATTGTCATTGAATTTCCTAACACTGACTCCATAAGACCAATGGTAGTGAACCCTACACATTTTTCACCTGTAATCAATCATATTTAAGATAATATCATAGAGTTAGCCATGTAATTAAATCATAATTGATAAATCATAATTATTTTTAGAGAGCCCTCTCAGGCTGAACAGGCTAATTTTCAGTCAAACGCTGGTTAGAAGTAGTTACTCTAGGTTGTATGGTGGGGCAGCCCGTTTGTACCAATTTAGAGATAACAAATCGGATGCATGTTTTGACTCAGAGTCAGAACCTGACTGTTGATTTTTGTAGCTTGAGAGGTACTCCCAACCCTAGGGTTTAGGGTTTAGAGGGCAAAGCAACACAAGGGTCACATTTGGGCTTGGAACCCAAATATGGGGTTTTGAAACCATCGATGTTTGGGCCAAAAACATGATAAATTTTTGACATGTGATGGATGATGACGATATTTCTTGGTGAGACAATTCCAACGCAACGAGAATCATCCAATTCCGAGTTGTTGTTAGAGAGAAATGAATTTTTGAAGTTGACAAGTAATTATTAGTTTTCAAGTCATGTAGGCTTCATGTAAAATTCATCCAATAGATGTGTATCTTCATCTATTCATTGGAGCCCCTTTATTGGATATAAATAAAGGGTGATATGGTGTTGTGATATGGATCCCCTTTATTTGATTTGAAATTGAAGCCTAGCTGCAGCAAGGAAGGGCGAAGGACAGTGTGGGACAAATCTGAAATTGGAGGTGGAGCTGTTGTAGATGAGTGTGTATTTATTTGGGGACTGTATTAGGGCTAAAGACAGGTCCAAGGAGGTTGTCTCAAGGGACGAGGTGCTGGGCTACTAGGCTGAGGAGCTGAGGTACTTTACAATGTTGTTTAGGAGGTTGTTTGGGCTCATTTGGAGGAGGTCGAAAGCTTCAACAAGTTGTTGTGCTAGGCCACCGGACATAGCAAGTAGTTGGAGGTTGGTTAAGGGTTGTATAGGGTGAACAAGACCTTAAAAGGACAACGTGGCATGGGAAATTTGTCTTTAATGGTGAGCTTATTGAGCTCCCTATAATCCGGAAACATTCGCCATGATCCATCCTTCTTGTGTACCAATACTACAGGAGCAGAGAAAGAACTTTGACTAGGTTGAATTATACCCGCCTCTAACATTTCTGCAATCATACGTTCAATTTCGCTCTTTTGGAAGTAAGGATATCTATAAGGCTCGATGTTTGGAGGAACACTTCCTGGAATCAAATGAATAGCATGATCATGATCACGAATAGGTGGGAGTCCTTTGGGAGTTTCAAACACCTTGGAATGATTGTCCAAGACTTGTTGGAGATCTCCAGAAATAGATGATTTTGATGTTGGAACTTCTAGTGAGCATAATTGTGCAATTACGCCTCGTTGTTCTTTCTTTAGAAGCTTTGTCATGCCATTAGAGCTTATTATCCTTCCTGGCTTCCCTTCAATACCCCGTAATTCGACTTCCTTCCCTTCTGAAAAGAATTTCAAGAAAAGTTCTTGAAAATTAAAAGCTACCGTCCCCAAAGATTGTAACCATTGTACTCCTAGTACAACATCAGCACCTCCCATAGGAATGGAAAGCATTGGACTAGTCAATACATATTCCCCGATGGTTAGCTTGATATTATGGCATTTTCCAGAGCAATTTATAGTTCCTCCATTTGCAACCATCACTTGACATTCTGGTGCTGGGTATAGGAAACAATTTAATTCCTTGGCTACCTTATAATGAATAAAATTATGGGTGCTACCTCAATCAATCAACACTATTACCCTTTTCTTCTTTATATGTCCTTCTATCTTGAGAGTTTGAGGAGTGGTAATTCCTGCCAGTGCATTACACGATATGGTCGGATTCATTTCTTCCTCTTCTAGGGGTGGTTCCTGGTGTATATCCTCTTCTTGTTCATTTTCTTCTCCTTCTTCACAATCTATGTAAAATAATTTCTTCTCAGCACACTTATGACCTTTAGTGTATTTGCTATCACAACTGTAGCAAAGCCCTTTTGCTCTTTTTTCTTCCAATTGTTGTGGTGTCAACCTTGTAGGTTGTGGAAATCTAGGCGTAGCAACACTTACTTCTTTATAGAATTGAGTGGTAGGCTTCCTTGTCGCCATAATTTTACATTCAACTTTTCTTGCCAACCTGAATGCCTTCTCTAATGAATCAGGTTCCAACACACGAACTTCATGTTGGATTTTATCCTTTAGAGTACCTATGAAGAGATCAATCCTGTGTTCCTCTGGAATATCAGTTACCCTTATATTCAATTTTTGGAAGTCCTCAATGTGCTGCCCCACTAAACCCTTTTGTTTGAGATTGATCAATTGGCTAAAGAAGGTGTTGCTCTTTGTATCCTCATAATGTGCTATCATTTCCTCCATAAAAATTGACCAAGTGACAATTTTTTACGGGAGCAAAGCCATCGATACCATACAAATGTATTTTGTTCTAAATGTAAAGTTGCAATGTGTACCTTTTGTGTGTTTTGCACGTTATGGAGATCAAAATATTGCTCCATCTGTAGTATCCATGTTACAGATCCTTTCCATCAAACTTCCTCATATCCATTTTTGGAATATGGTGGTTCTTCCCGCCAACATTAGAGTTTATGAAATCACGATTAACATTGATTTTTTTCTCATCATGAGGTTCTTCTACTATCTTTTCACCATTAGGAAACTTTCTATCAACTTTGTCAACCTTCCATGTCCGGCTTAGAAAATCTTCATGTTTCTCCATTTTCATCGATCTTAGCTTCCATGTCATCCATCTTAGATTCCATGCCAGCCTCCATGCCATCCATCTTAGCTTCCACGCCATCCATCTTAGCTTGTACAATTTATCCATCTTAGCCTACCTTCTCTTCAAACCATCCATCTTCATCCTGTGCTCAGCTTTCCATGCCTTTCTTCAAACCGTCCATCTTCACTTCCACGCCTTTCTTCAAAACTTCCATTTCACTTTTTGTTGCTCTTTGCGAGAGTGAAATTTGTTGCACTTGCTCTTGTAATTTTGATAGATCATGTTGCAATTCTTCATCTTCATGAGTCATGGTAGAGCCTTCTAAAGGCTTAATGGGTGTTGAATTATTTTTAGGGGCAATTTTAGAATCCAATATTGATACCTATTCTACAATATGCCCTTGGAATCAATTCAACTTGATTATTCAAACAAGACTTATGCAATTCAGAAAAAAAAAATAAATAAATAAATAAATAAAATAAAATTAAAATTAAAATTAAAAAAAAATTTAAAAAAATAAAAAAATACACACCTTTTACTTGCTTTGAGGAGCTCGATATTGAAATTGAATTATATCTATAATTAAAAATCTTCAATATATGAAATTCAGCCCTCTAGTAGCCCTCTGAAGCTTCTTTAAAATGCCACATTTCTGATCTAATTTGGATTCCCCAAGACAAAGTTTTGTCCAATATCCCACAATGACCTAATTCTGGACTGGTTTAGTAGAGAAAACTTGTAGGACTTTCCACGTGTCACTGTTTCTTCCTTTGTCTCTGAAATTGATAGCCAAGAAACTACAGTCTATGCACTTGTGACCACTTTTAACGGCACTCAAATCCACTGCCCAGAGAGAGAGTTATTGAACTTTTCCCACGATCACCTCTTTGAGATGAAATTCAGGAGCCTGAAAAATCACTACCTTCCACAGATCATATCGCCAAAATAGCCATGAATTAAGCTCTAAAAGGACAAATTTCCTAGGATTTCAGTTTACACTATATGAATTAGATTCTGAACCTTCGTAGAAAAAATTTTATAGCAAAAATTCTCGATGACCTGTTTAGAGCTGAAAAACCCCTAACTTCCACAGATGATATCTCCGAAAATATTGCCAACCAAGCTCAAAATTTTTGGGACACCCACTGTGGATTTCAGCTTCACCCTAAAAGTTTCAGCCCGAAACTTTAGGAACAAAATTTATAGCGACAATTCCACAATGACCTGTTTGGAGCAGCGAAACCCTAGAATCCAAAGCTCTGATACCAAATGTTGTGTAACCAGCTCCAAAAATAGAAGAAAAGAGATATCAACGCCTTATAAATAAGCCACTTCGAGGGGGAAACCTCCAATACATTACATAAATGAACAATTCTTGGATGATACAATTTACAAAAACTCCTTTCTATATATAGGAGTCCATGGGGCCATAATGTAATCCTAGTGGGCCACAATGTAATCCTAGCCGACCTAACAATAATAATTTAAGGGCACACTAATAACAAAATGGGGGTTACAAGGGTACAATAATAACAATAAGGGGGTTACACTAACAATAATAAGGGACTATACTAGTGATATAGGGACCTAACAGAGCCTCTCCAAAGTAAGCCATAGCCCTTGAGGTCAAATGTTGCTGACGTTTTGGTGGATTGAGGGTTATTGTACATTCCCTAACCAGAATTGTAGGAACAACGGTGAAAACAAGTAATAACAGTTTTTTGTTGAGGATTGTTCGGTTAAAGGTGTTTGAATAGTTTGGATCATGATTAGTGCATCATGTTGGTGTCATGTGGTGGATCTTCCATGGTGGTGAATATTCTTCTTAGGAAAGAATAATTTATGCAGTCCTAATAAAGAATTGTATGGATTGAAGCACGCCCCTAGAGCATGGTATGGGTGAATTGATAGCTACCTGTAGAAGATGGGATTTTCCAAGAGTGACACAGATCCCAACCTCTACTATCTAAGATTAGGGGATGAGCTGCTAATTCTGGTATTATATGTAGATGATATTTTCTTAACTAGATCATTTAAGCTCATCAAATACTGCAAGGAGAGTCCAGAAGTGAATTAGACATGAAGGATCTGGGGAAGATGTGTTATTTTCTTGGTTTGGAGGTCTGGCAGAAGAAGGAAGAAATATTCCTTGGACAAGGAAGATATACTACAGAGATCCTGAAGATGTTTCATATGGAGGACTATAGACCCATGGCTACACCAATGATTACAAACTCGAAGAATATCGACACGTCTGAGGATGATGAGGCTAACCCTACCTTGTATAGGCAGCTCATAGGATCATTGACATATCTGGTCAACGCTAGACCAGACATCTATTATGTAGGGAATACCCTTAGTCAGTTCATGGTATAACCAAGGAGGGCTCACTGGGAAGCAGCCAAACATGTTCTCAGATACTTGAAGGGGACAGTCGAGTATGGTTTGAAATACACCAAGGGAAATGAAATCCATTTGAGTGGGTTCACTAATGCAGAATTGGTTGGAAGCCCAGTGGATCAGAAAAGTACCTGTGGGTATTGTTTCAGTCTCAAATCAAGAATGAATTCCTGGTGCAGTAGGAAACAGAAATCTATGGCACTGAGCTCAGCCAAGGCTGAATATATGGCAGCTAGCACAGCTTCGTGTGAGGCCATATGGCTTTGTAAGCTGCTCATGAACTTGCTCAAGAAAAGGATAGAACCGACCAGAATTATGTGTGATAATCAGAGATGCATCAAGCTCTCTAAGAATCATGTGTTTCATGACCGTTCGAAGCACATTGACATTAGGTGTCACTTCATCAGAGACTATGTCCAATAAGGATTTGTAGAGTTGAATTACATTCCTACAAGAGAACAGGTGGCATATATCCTCACAAAGGCTCTCGGTAAGATTAATTTTACTTAATTGAGGGAAAATATGAGAATGGTCGAGAACCCATTGCAGTAAAGGAATGGGTGGACTTCATATTCAGAGGGAGATGCAGTACAGATGAGGCAGTGGTAGAGATGGTGTCATAGACAATAGTACAAAGGGAAGCAACGCAAAGATGAGGGGTAGAAGCTAAGACATCAACAGCACAGCAAATGCTTCAGGTTAGAGCAGATACAGTTGGTACCTTGCTTGAACACTTTCCTCACTATGAGGGAGCATTGATTTTGTAGCATTGAAAATTGATCCAAGTCTCATATTTTGTGAAGAGGCTTGGACATCAGTATTCCAGAGAACCTAGAAACCGTTTGTGGAAATTCCACTCGAATCATGCTTTATTAAAATAATTAAATATTTTAAAGTGATCCCTAAGTATAAACATAGGGAAATTAAATAATTAAAGGGTGTAAATAAAGAATATTGTGAATATTCTAGAAAATTAAGATCAAGTCATCTTTTAATATTAGCCATTTATTAGAGATCTAATCTGGGCCATTGATTCATCAGCGAGAAGACTATAAGAGAAGGCTTGAGGGTCATTTGGAAATCAAGTTGGGCACACTCCCAATGCCTAAACGAAATCATTTTTGAAGTAAGACAATTTTATTTCATAGGGTGAGGTTGTAGAGGTGGGGTTGCAAATGCAAAAGGAGGAAGGGGCAACAGGAGAGCGAGAAGAAGGTAGAAGGAGGACGCAAAGGGAGAAATGTTTCGCATCAGCACTAGCCCTCCACGCAGAGTGATGTAGTCCAACGTAGTGACTGCACAGAAGGCCATGTAGAGTGACATGGAGGGAGGAAGGGTGCCTCTTGTGTGTTAGAAATTCTTCTGAAGTGTTCAGAAAAATTCTCTCAGGTGTATGCCAGACATCTTCTCATCATATTTTCTATAAAATATTTTTCCATTGCTGAAGAATAATATAAACCTCATATGTTGCACCGGTTTTCCCACATTAGGTTTTTTCGGGGACAATTGTCCAAAAATAACTATGTTCATGTGATTGTTTCTATTGTGTTATATGTGTTCTATTTTTTCTGCTTCTTTTGATTAAGTGAATGTTGCAGTTCTGTTTATTTCATAATTTACTAAAGTATCTGTAAATAACTTATCATAAATAAGTAGGCGAAATAAATCAATCACTGCAGTAGAATTTCAAATTGAAAATTTCATAGGTTCCACCTTCTAGCGGGCCATGAACTACATCTTTCACGACTTGGCTCATCTCATCGTCGCCTATTTAGACGATCTTACCATACGATACAATATGCATGTTGACCATTTGGAATACCTTCACCCGGTTTTTCAAAGATGTCGAAAATATAACCTACACTTGAACCCTCTCAAGTGTGTTTTTTGTGTTAACGCCGGAAGAGTGTTGGGATTCATCATCTCCCAGCAAGGTATTAGAGTCATCCCCCTAAAATTCTAGGCAATCAAAGAAGTACCACCTCCAAAAAAATTGAAGTAGTTACAAAACCTATAGGGTAAGGCCAACTTCTTATAATGCTTTTTCCCCGACTACGCTACTTGCGCGCAGGGCTTCTTGCGTCTCCTACGTCAAGGCATCCCTTTCCAATGGGATGAACAGGCTCAAAAATCATTTGAATCTTTAAAAGCTACATTATCTTCAGATATTTTGATTAGCCCAACCAACCACAATAAATACTACACCTTAAATATATTTGCATTAGATGTATCAATTATTTGGCTTCTAGTCCAGAACATAATATACAATAGGGAACACGTAATTTATTACGTGAGAAAGAAATTATTTGGTCCTACATATAAGTATGAGCCAGAAGAAAAAATTAGCCTTAGCCCTACTACATGTAATACAAAATCTTCGACACTATATCATCCTTCAAGCCACCACTATCATAGAAGCTATCAACCCTATGGTATATATTCTCACTCGTTGCATGATGAATCACAAATACGCCCAATGGGTAGTTATTTTGCAAGAATTTTATCTACAATTTAGCTCCCGTAAAATAAAAAATGCTCTCATCCCCACCGAATTCATCATTGATCTCCTAACAGAGACCCAAGCATCCCCCGTTAATGATGCACTACTATATGAACATATTTTCTAAATGGCAAGGGATAACCATTGGTACGGTGATATCCTACTCTTTTTACAAACTCAAAAGTTCAAACCTCAGCTCACTCGTGATGACCAAAGGCACATACGCCATCAGGACCCTCGTAACCTTCTCTTAGGGGATGTCCTTTATTGACGAGGCATTGACATCATCCTCTGTAAATGCCTCACTCATGACCAAGTCGAGCAGGTCCTGAACAACTGTCACAATGGGGCTTGCGACGACCACCTCTTGGGGATGGCCACTACTCAAAAAGTCCTATTTGTTGGTTAGTTCTAGCCCACCCTCTTTCATGACTTCATCCAAGCAGTCAAGATATGTGAGTGATGCCAATGCTACACTCACCAGGCACGAGCCCCTCCATCTCCCCTACACCACATCATTGACATAGGTTCCTTTTGCAACTGGGGCATTGACTTCATGACATGAAACCACCCATCATCCGGCAAACACAAATACGTATTTGTGGTTGTCAATTATTTCACCAAGTGGGAAGAAGCCATGCCTACATACAACCACACTGTGGAAACCTTCGTGTGGCTTTTCTTCAACCATGTCATCACGTGGTTCCCAAGGAATTGCTATCTTATCATGAGAAACATTTCGAAAATGAAACATTACAGGAATTATCCTCACGAGTTTGCATCACCATAATACCCCCATTCTAATGGTTAGGAAAAAGTTGTCAACAAAGTCCTCAAAACAATGTTGCAATGCATGGTGAACAATCAAAAAACTAATTGGAACCACATGGTGTTCTCGGCCCTATGGTCGTACCAAAAAGTGGTCAAAGCATCAATAGGGTGCACACCTTTCCAATTATTCTATAGGGTGGAGGTCATGCTTCCCATTGAACATGAAATCCCCACCCTACAATCAGTTATCAAACTTCTCATTGATACTAAACCCCTAGAGCAAAGGTTTTACAGTTGGAACTGGTCAACAAAAGCCAACGAGAGTCTCTCCAACATAACGAAGCCTAGAAAAAAAGGGTCAAAGCCTCGTTTGACCGCAACATCACCCCTCGATCATTCACCAAGAGGGAATTAGTCCTCTGCTATGATGTTGCCCAAGAAGCTTTTGTACCTGGTAAGTTTGAGAAATTATGAAAGGGTCCATATATTTTCAAGAATTTCCTCTTCAAGGAGGCATACATTTTATTAGATCTGGATGGGACATGCCTGAAAAAATCTCTTCAATGGACTCTATCTCAAAAACTCTCACCCATAAAGGAAGTTCTGTAATGCCCTATAATAAGTATGTATGTTCCATAACTTATTTTTTATGATGATCACCTCATCATGGATTTACTCTAAAAAAATTCTCTCATCATGTGTCGCAAATGGATCATCCACCAATCTATCATTATGAATTTGCTGATGGCACCTCTCAATGGTCGCAAAAACTTGTTGTTGTAGCCTGGGCCATATACTCTCCTAACACACCTTACCTCACTAATGGTACTTGTATTGAGTCAGCTACCAACAATTAAGTTGAATTTGACGTCGTCATAGGCCTTTTAGTCGATGTCTCTTTCCTTTTAGCCCAAGAGGACTGCGCACAAGTCTAAATCCTTGGTGATCACCTTAAATCTATTTTTTCACCTTTTTCTTATTTTTATGCCCTAATCCTAATAGCTTCCTAGGGCCTATTGCAAAATACATTGGGTTGGTTCAAATAAAGTGCAATTTTTTTTCTAGTTACGTCGGGGTGTCCATTAGGTATCCACTAAATTTCAAGCTATTTCCATGGTTGGATTTGCAGAAACCCCAAGCCCTAGCTCTAGCACCATTTTCGTCCTATATTGATATGGTTGGTGGCTTTAAAAATGTCATTTCTCTCTCAAAAACTCAAAGGAATTTCATCTTTAAGTGGCCCTTCTTCTCATCCTTGTTTTACCTAGTTGCATTATTGGATGATCATCCTAAAACCTAGGTCTTTCTTGGAACCCATAGGTATCTCTTTGGTGGTCTGAAGCCATTACAAATCATTATTCTACATTGTTGAGAAATCTAGGGGTATCTATATTAGGTAAAATTTATCTTACTTTGATAATTTCTTGTGATGTTATTTTCTTTAATTTGATGTACTTGTTATAATATTATTCTTTAAATTGATTATAAATGTGTTTTTATCATCAAAAAAACTACCAAACAATAAATATCAATGAGACAAGAAGACACAAAATATAGGTTGCTATCCAAGGCCAAAATCTCTCCTCTTGAGAGGAAAACCCACAAGAATTCTTCTCTTCTTATAGAATGTTCAGAGGACGAATTCCAAGACCTATGACCCTTGACAAAGACCCCTCCAAGATGAAGTCAACCTCTTCTTTGATAAGCTTTTATTCCACAAATTCAATTTCAGTCAAACATGCATAAATACCTCAAATTTTGGTCCTTACCTTAGATTTTCAGTCACTTATGCAACTCTGCAATTTTCGGCCTTTATATCAAAAATCCTAGCTAACACGTTGCGGATGAATTATGGTAAATTTGGCCTCCTTTCTCCTTCGGTGTATGCACCTATTCCTCCTTAGAATCTCAGCTTGCAAATGTGATCTCTTTCAACCCAAAACTTGCCTTCTATAGGTGACTGCAATTCGGCTCGTTCTGCAGCAGATATTAGCTCCAATTCCTTCGCATGTGTGGCATATTGCAGCCCTAAAAACAAAATTTTAGACTTATATATTTCTTCCACTTGGTATCCTCTTATTTTCTTGACTTTTCTTTCCTTTCTTGTCCTTTGTACGAACCGCTTGGATGATAGTCCAGTGAGGTCGAAAATTTTGAATATACAGGCTTCTTTGAGAGCCCTCATAGGTCGACTTGTCACTTTTTAGGTTGACTTTTTTAACTGCGGGCTGACTTATCTTGGAGGGTGAATTTGTCACATTTATTACTCAAATAAATTTATTTTACATGAAAAAAATTTCCCAATGGGGTCTTTCATGTATGACAATGACTCAATTGACTTATTAACTTAATGACAAAACCTAGAAGCATTCAATAGGTGATTGACCTACAAATAAAATGAACTTGAGCATGAAATCCATGCTTCAAAATAATAATAATAAATTTTTTGTTTCTCTTTATATCAATTACATAAAATCATGATTACATTAGACATTTCGAAGACTAAACCTAGTTACACTTTTCAACACTCCCTCTCAACTAGGGAGGTATTCATAATCCATACAAGGTACTTGGACATTCTCATACTAAAGAATTCTCATAAGAAGATTAGGATTGGTAAGCCATCTCATAAGTTATCTTTTCAACTTATATCAATGCATCTCATCATATCAACTAGCATTGTCATATCTCAAGGCCTTGACTAACATCTCTATCTCTCCACAAGAATAGAGCACAATATTGGGGAGGAAATTACTAATAGACACCTTCATCATTTCCTCTCAAGGCACATACACCATCTGTATGTTCATAAGGTATGTCACTCTATGACCATTCCCATGTTGGATTAATAGATCCTCATGTAATTTCCTCTTCGACTACTCTTACCTATTGGATTCCCTACCTCATCCTGAAAGAGTATCAGAATCAGTCTCGGATTCTTACCCAATCCTCCATTCTTTCTTCATGACATGAAGAAAAGAATGATTTGTCTATCTCTCCCTCTCAATTAGGGAGGATCTACTCATTCCTATAAAATGAATATATCCAATCTCCCTCTTAACAAGGGACTTGTTACCAATAGAAGCTCTCTTCAGTTGAGATCATGGTACTATCAGTTGCCTGTAGGGTTCCTCCTTTCTGCATCATGTCATGAAATTAAACTTCTTCATCATGGCACCTTCTTCTTCTTTGTAGGGAATTGGCCATATTCTCTATCACTTCCCTTCAACAAAACATATTTTTGAATCAATAGTCATGTCATCCTTCTATTCATCAGGGAGTAACCTTCTAGTCCACATATGGCTATACTTCATACAGCTACCTCTTCCAAGTCATGCTACCAGTTGTAGGTAACTTTCTACAACTGTCTTCTAGTAGCCCTATTTCAACCCAACCAGATGTTTCAAAAATAAAATTGAACACCAAATAAAAGTTACCTCTTTATAATGACCTTTCGTCATGACATCAATTTCTTGCAATATCAACATCTTACACATGCACAAATCCATCTCCAAGACATATATTACCAAGGTTTTATTTTCCCAACATATCAGGGCCTTCATATCTTTCTCCATGGCGATGTCATTGCTAATACTTATAGTTATCATATTTTTATCACCTATCTTATCTTAGTAGATGCATCTTTCTCATGAACTCTTCTCTCACCTTTCTTCACATATTTCTTCCTCGGGATCTTCTATACATAGTTCCTTCATCATGGCAACCATGATTTCCAACCATCCCATATTCTTCATGAGTTCATATTATGTTGATTTCATCTTGTCATTTTGTAGAAGAGTTCAAGGCACATTTTCTACATGCCTTCATGCATCATTTTAATGGAAGAGTTTCTTATTATTCAATCATGTTCATGAGATAAAGCATTTTAACCTTCCTATCTGCGATCATATGATGAAGTGACTTTATCTAAGTATATATACCTCTTCCTTCTTTTGGTCATCTAGACTTCCTTCTAGCAACTTCATTTCCCTTCTTCAAGATGAAAATACTTCAACTTGAGATGTTGCACATATTTTCCACCATACCTTCATCCTTCTAATCAGTGGATCCGACACAAGGTAGAATGTATACTCTTTGTGAGACACTTTCTTCTTCTAAGTAGAGGTGAACCTTCTAATGAATAATCCAATGGAGAACCTCAATAATCCACATTTTTCAAATGCTTCTTCCAAATGATGATAATGTATGATGATATTTTTATCTTATTTCTTGTTAGATGATGTTTCTCCAACCATATAGACTGCTATTTCGATTTTCCTTATATGATTTCAATGAATATGCCATGATCCACTTCCTCTATATAAACTTCTACTTTGGCTAACCTTCCATGCCTCAATGATGATGTCCTTTATAACTCAGCTATAATTCATCTTATGATACTTGTGATGTTTTCCATCATGACTATTATCTTCTATAAACTAAGTGAAGGAGGATATTTCATTCATAATAAAGGTCTTTCATTTCCTCCTTATTTGATTTCTTATTTTCGGGTTCTTCTGCTTCTTTGGTGATATGGGCTTCATTTCTCTCCTCTTTCTTCCTGTTGTCCTTTTTGAGTTTACAACAATTCCTTTTGAAATGCCCATATTCATTATACTCATAGCATTGGATCTTTGACATATCAATTCTCTTTTGAAACTCCTTTTGAGGCTCAAACTTCCCAAATTCTCATTTCTTCCTTATTGACGTTGCATATGCTTGACTTGGTTTAGTTGATCGAACATCATTCTTCACTTTTAATATAGATTCTTCGATTTTTTATAATGACCACAGATCGATGAATTGAGTGGTTTCCTTCTTCCCATAGATGCTTGATACAAAATTCCCCCATTCATCAAGCAGTGCATTGAGCACAATGGTGGTCATCTCCTGATCAAACATTACTTCTCCAAGTTCTAGTAGTTAGTCTCTAATTTCATATAACTTCATGAAATACGAAGTTATCCCTTCTTCCCTTGAGATTTTCATATTGTATAGTTTGTTTCTTGAAGATATGATTTCTCTTGCAATGCTCATAGAAAAAAACTTCACCAATTTTTCAAAGATCTCCTTCATTGTCTTCAACTTTACAACATAAGGGATGAGAGAATCCTTGATTGACTCTATGAGGATCCTTTGGGCCCTTATTTCTCCTTTCATGTATTTTGAAAATGCTTGATATTTTTCTTGAGATGTGTTGGTGATTGAGCCCTTAACATATTCAATAATTCATTCTCCATGATAATTAAATCAATTCTCTTATTCCATGCAAGGTAGTTCGAGATTCCAACCAATTTATTGCTCTCCTTGCATAATGAAGTCATGTGTTCTGTATATTGAGACATAAAATATAGAATACTTACTTGTTGAGTAAATATGATCCTTGATAATGATATCTTCAACTTGAATGATGATGTTAACTTCCACTATTGAAGATGCCTCCTTGATGATGATTGCATGATGATCTTCTTCAAGGATGATTGTGATATTTTCTTCAAACAGAGGGAAATTGTCTTGATTCCTTTGATGGCGATGATAATTCTTCTTCCTCACTTCCTTTCATCGATGATTGTAAAATGTTAAAGCTTTCCAATAATGGTTCAAGTTTAGAATACTTCTTTGAATGGAGGTAGGGTCTTCGAGTTCTTCTTCTTCCATAGGTCGTGATGATGTGATAATTGTGATGTGATGGGTACTCCTCCTTCATGCTCTTTGTATTCCTTGATGATTTGATGTCCTTAATGATTCTTAGCTCTCCTTGATGATCTCCTTGTGCTCGGCCCTTTCAATTGGAAGATCTTCGTTAAGCTACCTCTTCTTCTTGTTGTTGTCACCTTAGCTTTGATACCATGTTAATAAATATAGGGGAAACTAGATAAGGTGATTTCTCTTACTTTGATAACTGCTTGTGATGTTCTTTTACTTAACTTGATGTATTTTTTATAATATTATTCTTTCACTTGATTATTATTCTGTTTTTTATTATCAAACAACTACCAAAAAATAAATATCAATGAGACAAGAGGACACGAAATGTAGGCTTCTAGCCGAGGCCAAAACCTCTCCTCTTGAGAGGAAAACCCACAAGAATTCTTCTCTACTTATAGAATGTTCAAATGACAATTTCCAAGACCTGTGATCCTTGACAAAGACCCCTCCAAGACCAATTCAACCTCTTCTTTTATAATCTTTTATGCCAAAAAGTAAATGCCAGTCAAACTTTCTTTAATACCTCAAATTTTGGTCCTCACTTCATATTTTCGGTCACTTCTGCAAGTCTGCAATTTTCGGCCTCTATAATTGAAACCCTAGCTTGCATGTGTGGATGAATTATGGTAAACTTGGTCTCATTCATCCTTCATTCTATGCACCTATTCCTCCTTATAATTTAGGCTTACAAATGTGATCTCTTTCAACCCAAAACTCGGCTTCTATAGGTGATTGTAATTCGGTTCTTTCTGCAAAAAAAATCAACTTGAATTCCTTCGCATGTGTGGAATATTGTAGCCCTCAAAATAGAATTTTAGACTTTGATTTTCTTCCACTTGGTCTCCTCTTCCTTGCTTGGATTTTCTTTCCTTTGTTGTCCTTGTAAGAATTTCTTGGATGATATTCCAATGAGGTCAAACACTTTGAATATATAGGATCCTTTGAGAGCCCTAATAGGTTGACTTGTCACTTTGTAGGTTGACTTGTCTTGGAGGGTGACTTTGTCACATTTATGGCTCAAATAAATTTCTTTTACATGATACAAACTGCCCAATGGATTTTTTTGTCGCTCAAATTATACATGCATGGCGCGACAAATACTTAGTGCAGGGGTTGTCACCCTAATCCCCACCCTCTTCATTTTAACTGTCTCCCAACAACAACTTATGGGGGTAGTCCCTATGGAATGTGAGAATGTGATATTTGTTGGCAACCAACAAATCCGGGAGACACAACTGAATTTCCTAGCCACTTGGTAAATTTAGCAAGTTTTAGATATTATATTAGATTATTGTGTGAAACCAGTGCCTTATGGAATCAAGTACTTTATTTATATCAATTATACACCAAATGACTGGATGAATAGTTGTTTCTTGGAGATGATTTTCTAACTTGTATGAGATGCAAGTCCTATAATCTAGGTGAAATGCAAAATCTTGGTTTATTTTAGTTAAACGTCTAATAGGTGAATCATTAATCCTTATTTGTTTTGAGGCTAGTCTCTAAAGCTAAGAAACCGGATTCGTCCCCCACAGGGCTCTGAATCCCAAATCCGGCGAATCTGATACGATTCGCCAGGATTTGTACTCGATTCACGGGGTACGGCCATATCCGTACAGGGTAAGGCAAATCCCGACCATACCCTATATGGATACGGTCATACCCCGTACGGTCGGATTCACTGTCTCAAAAAAGTGCGATTTTAGTTTATAAAACCCCGAACCTGCTCATTCTTTCTCACCATTTATGTTTGTGAAGTGAGCAAGGAGAAAGGGTTTGCAAGAAGAAAGGGTTAGCAAGGAGAAAGGGAGTTCTTTCGAAGAGATTCAAGCATCCGGTAAGTGCACTGTCCCTCTATATTTTTCATTTAGTTTGCCGTTAGTGTTTTCATGTGCATATGTTTTATATATTTGGTTATTTTTCTTTATTTTTTACAGTGGTCATGGCTCAATCAAAGGCAGCAAGACAGGGGAAAAGACAACCCTTTCCTGATGATATGGGTCTGGACAATAGTGTTGAATTGGCATTGGCCAACTTGGATCTCAATGCGCCAGTGCTAGAGCTTGTCACATTTGATGATAGAGTAGAGGCGTCATCCTCCACACCAGCAGATGCAGAGATGAAAGAGGAAGAGGATGCATCAGAGCTAGAGGAGATTAGTGGTGAGCATGATGATCGGGATGAGGACAGTGATGCTGATTATGATAATGAGGATTGATGACTCATTGACTCTGACTCATTGAGGCTTCAGGCTTGTAGTCTTGGAGACTGTAGTTTTTTTGTATTTTCTATTTCTATTTTCCATTGGTAGTGTACGTATGTAACACATTTTTATTCTGATGACTTAATGATAAAACTACAGTATCTTACTATCTTGTGTTTCTAAGTAAATTTGACAATTGTATGATGTATCAATGTATCAAATTTCAATGTATCATGTATGAGTATCTATCTTAAATCTATGTTTGAATCAATGAATTTGTATGAATTTGTGTTAAAAATATCTAATTTTTAATATATTAATATATATATATATATATATATATATATATATATATATATATATATATATATTTATATATATATATATATATATTTTTAATAAAATAATATATAATGTATCATATCCCAGAAGTGTCATGTTCTTGGGGTCACCTCATCCCAAATCCGATTCTTGAATCCCCGTATCCCCGTATCCCCGTATCAGGTGACTTAGCTCTAAAGTAAGTTGTAGAAAGAAGTCAAAGTGAAGCAAGAAATGGCTTGGTTAACTATACCTCCCCTTGAAATCTAACTACCTGGTGCCTCTGATGCTACAGAGACTCTAGCTCTAACGAATGCAAGGTCACTGTGTTAACCACTATAGAGGGCCTATCCTTCACAAGCTACAATATGAAGGGTGGATCTATCTTTCTATCAACTAAGCTTAGGCTTGGAGGTAAATTTATTAATGAAATACTATTCCTAAATGCAAATGCAAGGTGGTTGAGTGCTCTTTAAGGTCAGATTGCTTAATGTTCCTTAAGTACTTAGTTACAATTGAGCTTTAGCTAAGACATCATAGTACTTAATAGTAAATGAATGATAATCTCAAACACAAGAGAAAGTGTTTAAATTCAACAATGCCCAAAAGATATATCCAATGTAACCAAGAGATCATTTCTCAAGTACTAAATAAAAAGACAAGATTAATGCTCTTTACAACAATTAACCAATATGTCAAAGATAGACTTATCATCCACAATAGATATTCAATTTAACCATGAACAATAAACCCAATGACAATAATGGCTATAAGAGATCACTTGTCCACGATATTACATAGAACAATTAGCCAAGGTTGTTTAGAGACAACCCAAGAATGAAAAGGATACCAACAAACAATTGCTCAAGAGACTGACAAATTAGATTATTAATGCACAAAAAATTTCCACAATGCCAATTAGATGGTATATAGAAAAATTAGATATCCAAAAGGAACAAGTGACTAAATATTAAGATGCACAATTCCAATATCCCTTTTGATTACCAACTTAAGCAATATCAACCATTCAAAAAGATATTCAACTCTTGAAATTAATTTTACAAGTGCTTTTATGAGTGTGTTATTTAGTGAAAAATTATGACCTTTAAGATTATGAAACTCACAAGAAAGAAATGTGTTAATATTCTTATTAAGAAACAATATAACCAATTTATAACCCTCATTATGAAATCCAATGTTACCAATGTAAACAATTATTTCCACAATGTGTTATTCTTATCAATAAAGCATTAACCAATATTAGGAACCTTTATGCAACTTATGCTCAAATCTTCTCATAGTAGTAAGCTAGATATACCAAATTAAGTCCAATACTCACTTCTTGAATTAAATGAGAGCACTTAGAATGCAAAAAATGAGAAATGTCTATGAGTACAAATTTCCAACAAAAGATTGTAAAAAATGATGCAAGGGAAACCAATAGATAAATGCTTACTTGATTTTAGTATCCTGTTCCAATGTCACTGTTACGTATGATCATACCTTATGATGATTTCCAAACAATGTGACAGTGATCAAATATTTATGAAATATGCTAAACAGTGATTACCTAATTGATGTAATGACTTTTCAATGTATTTAGGTGACTTATTAGTTATATTTATGCCACTTAGATGAGTTTTATACTACCATAATCAAATTATCAAAGGTTTCTAGTAAAACAGAGATGAAAATGAGGGTTTGAGGAGGCAAACAAATAGGCCTTTAAGCCTTGAAAATGACTAACTTTCTTTCCCAAAATTATTTCAATGATTTGACCTCCTGCAACCACAATTGTTAGCTCAAAATTCTCTTGAATACCTTTGCAAGCACAAAGTATTAGTGACAAAAATCCAATGATAATCCAAAAGATGACTGAAATGAGGCAATGAGGGCAAGTTGACAGCAGCAATGAGGGCTAGAGGTCAACGTGAGACCTAGGAGGAGGCCTAAGGGCCTAGAAAATGGGAGCAGCTAAGGGAGGAGGCCTAGTAGGCCTACGTTAGGGAAGATATGGCTTGTGGCACCTAAGGAAGACCTCCTATAGGCTACCGCAAGGCTCGAAGGGGTTGTCGAGGAAGGAAAAGAGACCTTTAGGACTGTAGTAGCGGTGAGGAAGATTTTCAAGAGGAAACATAGGAGAGAGAGGGCTAGCGAACGAGGGATTAGGCCATGAAGGAAGTGTTAGAGGCCTAGAAAGGCTTGTGGCCATGGCTAGTGGCCCTTAAGGGCTGACGACAAGGGGAAAAGAGGTGACGGCAAGGGGAAAAGGGGTCAAGGGATATTGGTACAAAAGGGGATTAATATTTTTTAAACCCTCAAGCACTTTAGCCACGGTGTCTCAATATGAGGGACCGTGCACTAAAATATTTTTTACATCACATGCTACAAATAATTGAACCCTTAAAGGGGGAAAACACTTTCATTATAGACCCTCGTGACTTTACCCAATTCTACAACTCAATATGAGCTAGTATAGACAGCCACTGTTTTGTCTTTTTGTTTGGTTGTTTTGGGTTTAGCTGCGGTGCTGCTTTGAGAGGATTTGTCAGAGGTTTTGGTGTTGGGGGCTTGTTGACTGGTCTTGCTTCTAAGGTCATATTCTCTTTGAGGTTCTATGACGACATTTTCCATGTCCCGATAATAATTTTCATTATCATCTCTTTTGTCGTCGTAAGGTGTGTAAAGACCTTGTTTATTATCATAATGAACCTCAAAGTCATCATCCTCTTCCCCAAACATGTTGATATCCTCTTCCTCTGTTATGTCTTCTATTTCTTCAACCTCACTTACATAGTTTTGATGAAAGGGAGGGGTGATCTGTTGATCATCTTCCCTAGGTCTGTTTGGGGGTTGGTTCCTTCTAACATTCTGATTCTGGTTTCTATTTTGAGGAGCAGTTTGATTTTGATTTTCTTGTGCTCTCTTAATTATGCTCATCTCTTTCATCATTTCTTCCATCATTCTCTCCATTTTTTAGTTGGAAGTAGAAGGTGTGGATTCCTCTCTAAAAGATACTCTCTTCTCGCTCTTCATTCTTGCTCTTTTCTCCATCAAGTTCACTTCCACAGAAAGAGCACCCCTTTGCATGTCTTCAAGGGTCGCAAAAACTCTTTCTCTAAGTGAATATGTCATGTCTGGATCAAACCCTTCAGGAAATTTGTTTAAAGCTGAGCCCTGAGGAGGTTTTAGTTCAGGGGAAAGTGCATTATACACGCTGTTAAATCTGGTACAATAAGCTTGTACACTTTCCCTAGGGTTCCTATGGAGATTGTTGTAATCAGCAAGGACTTGGAGAGGATTCTTTCTCACTTCCCACTTGTTTAAGAATGTTTGATGGAAGGCTTGGAGATCGTTAATACTATGGGGGGTTAAACCTTTAAACCATTTTCTTGCTTCTCCCCCCAAAATTTGAGCAAATAGTCTAAGCTTGACAGAATCATCATCAATTTCATTTCTGTCAAAGTAGTCATTCATCTTGTCCACATGTTGAGATGTTGTTATAGTATTGCTAGCATCATACAATGGAATTTTGGACTGATAGTCCTGTGGAAGATTGACTAATGGTACAGGAAGGACTAAGGGAGTATACCATGCTGCCATGATAGGTGGTGGATTTACAAGAGGAGGTGTGGGTTGAAGTGGAGTGGTTTGAACAATGGATGAAAGATGAACAGAAGTGGATGGAACAACAGTAGATTGCTGAGCTGATCTTGGATGAGAGACACCTAGATTATGTAGAAAATGTAAATCAGGAGGTGTTGATTCTCTATCCCCAAGAGGTTCACCCTTTTCCGGGGATGAATGTGAAGACTCAGAATCTAACTGATCTGAATCACCAAATGACCTAGTCCTAAAGGGGGTTCACTAAGTCAGTTTGTGATTGTTGCAGAGCTGAAAGATTTTCAGGGACTGAATTAGCTCTCAAGGGTGATCTGAAAATAGTTAATAATTTAACCTTAGGAGACTTCCAAATGATACTTTCTGGATTATCAACTATCTCAGGTGGGTTAGGGTCTGGGTGGGCTCTAGTGTGAATCTTTTTAGAAGCCAATATGCTATGTTGTTTAGACCTAAAACAAGAAAAGTTCAACCAGATATGACAATCTTGGAGAGGTTAACCAATCTGTTTTTACAATTTTAAATCCCATAGTCCTCTAACTGAGTTTGAATGATTTTATAATGATAAGGGTTCTTCCCAATGGAGTCTTAAGGTCTGCTAGGATTGTGGAGTCGCCAAGTGGAAATTTTTAGCTCCTTTCAGAGGTAAAAGGTCTTATGGTCCACCACCATGTTTATTTAATTCCAATCTGTAATATTTTTAGGTTTTTCTAAGTCATTTTTCAGTTTTGTGGTTGTTAAGAATATCCTAACTTTGTTTCAAAACTTAGCTAAGGTTGCGAGACAAAGGCAGTCTATTCTTATGGCTAAGCCAGCTGATTTTTCAAGGTTAGATGAAGTCTTAAGAGAAACCTAGGGTTTACCTAGTTTGTCACTGATTCAAACAAGTTCCATCGTGATTACCTATATTAGGCAGTGCTTGAAAAGGTTGCTTTTTACTCTGGTTAATAAAGAAAATGCTCTATGAACCAAATCTCTGACGTCGTATGATTATCTTTAAATGAAAATGATTCTGGGTTCGATGTCCCCAGCGGAGTCACCAGAAATGTTAGGTCTCTGTAATTTATTAGCAAGATTGGGAGAGTCCAATCATAGAGTTAACATCATTTCAACCAACTTTGGGATTCTAGGATCTATCCCTCCTGAATCCGGAGAGGGATCTCTCCAATATGTACAAAGATGGATACTGTCTTTGAAAAGCTTAAGGTAATGATATTAGGCTAGTTATGAAGGCCAAGGGTTTTGTTTTTTTTTGGATGGTTGAGCATGAAATGTTACTTGAGGAGAAAGTCCTAAGTGCAAAAAGTTTCAAAAGTGAGAAGTTGCAAGCAAATAGAACAGTTTTGGCATATAGATAGATATAACGCTGGATTTTAGTCCATTGGGCTATGGAGTCATATCTGGGCTTTAATTGAACAACAACATCAAGTGTGATCCAAGGGGCAAGTCATCTATACCACAAGATTATTGAGATTAAAATGATGAAATGGAAACATTAAAATGTTGGAGGTGTGGAAACTGATAATAATTTCTCAGAGGATTTATAGTCAGTCCAAACAAGAAAAGCCTCTTAAGTAACTGTTTTAAAACCAACCAAGGACAGGGCTAACCATAGACTTCTTGGGCAAGTTCTTATTAAAGCAACTTAATTGACAAACAATCCAGTAATCCACATAATTACCTTCAGAAAGTATGAAAACACATAAGAAAAACAAAGTGTAACTTAAGATCAGATAAAGTACTTTTAAACCTAGTCTGCTTTCAGTCAACACCAAGGGAAACTTTCAGAATCTGCCTTTGGAGAAAAGAATCTAGGAATCAGGGAAAAACATATCTTCTCTAGTCTAAATTTAATAGCAAATAATGGAAATAATATTCGAGAACAATGTTTGAGCAAACAGAAGAACGAGGGAACGCCAACATTCGTAACTGTTTAAACTGTATTGAATCATTCTTAAATAAACAAATCTGAAGAAAACATTAAGATAAAGATTTCTCAGCCAGAGAAGGTTACTGCTATACAGAAAATCCTAACCCTGTTTAAACTGTTATTTACAGAGGGAAAATGAACAATATGGCATACAAAGAAGGAAAACGATTAACAAAGAAAGAAGCACTTCACCAGTGATAAAGACCAGGATCCCAAGAAACAGCTTTTATATTGATGTCAAACCAATTACAATCTTCAAGTCCAATGTTTCAGTTCAGCAATCATCTTCACTATTCAACCTAACTACTCTAGCACAAACAGAGCTTCAAGGGCCAGTGAACACTATGTACAAATAGAAGTCTCGAGCTCAAGTGTATTTCAAAGTTCCGCAACCAACAACTTCTCATCTTATGCAGAAGTACTTATAGGAATATGAGGAGGTGAGATTTTAACAAAATATCTCAAGGATAATTAATGCAGAGTGAAGACTTCTCGGCCCTTTGAGAGGCTCGAGGGAGAAATTTACAGGTGGATCACTACATTAACTGTTTCACAATAAATATCGAAGCTCGGTGGAAGCTTTTTTTGACTTTGAGGCTCTGTGTATGTTTTGGAGTAACTCTGCAGATATTTATGCATTGGTTTTCTTGCAGAAATAACTTCTTGGCAATGCTGGAGGCAGATATTCCTTCGAGCAATAACTTCGGCCTCTGTTCTAAATGGTTTGAGGAGACAGGTGGCTCTTTGTAGTAGCTGAGGAATCAATTCGCCTCAGTTGAAGCGGTGGAAACCTTTATGTCAGATAAAACACTTTAGGTTTTCCTTTAAACTGTGTTTTAGATTAGGGATTAGGCTTTTGATAACTGTCTTAGCCATAATCCCCATAAAAACTATCTTCAATCTTCATCTGCTGTGCTCTGTCTTCAAAACTAATACTCTTTAACTGTGTTTGAATTAAAACAGTGTCTTGTCGATGTGCAGGGCCGCGCAGGGCTCTTTAGGTTATCAATGCTCATGAAACATCGATAAATTATTTGATACAGAGCCCGTGAATGGTTCTTTTAAGAAAGCCCGAAGGCACAGGAAACGTCTTTCCCAACCCTCGGCTCTCCTTCATTATATAATGGAAAATCATTAAAACACCTGCAAAACACAAAAACAGTTAAGAAATCCTGCGGAAAATAGGTTTAAACTGCTTCAGATGGCGGGGGAGGAGCGTAGCCGTCGGATAAAAACATCTAACGGTGGAGATCGGCGCAAAACAGAAAAATGAGAGCGGGGAGAAGAAATAAGGCGGGGTGGTTTTGGACCGTCCGATCTGGACACGTGGACGGTCCAGATCTAATTGGAGGATCTCAATCGGGGGTGGTAGAAAATGGGATGCGATTGAAACGCAGCGATGTGATTAAGCACTGGCCGTTGATCTGCAGATCAGATCAATGGCGGAAAGTGAATCAGAGGGTTTTCGAAATGGGGGAAAGACTTGTGATCGGAGGAAATAAGGACCGTCGAATCTTCGGGAGGATGGACGGCTAGGATTAAATCGGAGGACGGTGGAAAGGGCTTGCGATTAGCGTTCGGGCGACCAGTGTGATCAAGCAATGACCGTTGGATCAGCGGGAAATGAACGGATAAGATGTAATCAGAGGGATCGCAAGGGTGTGCGATGGCCGTCAGATTGCGAAACAGATGGACGGTTGGGATTGAATCGGGGATCGGCAATCGGGGGTGAGACGGGAAGGTCTGCGATTGCGATCGGAGGGAAATTTTCGATTGAGCGCAGGCCGTCGATCTGAGAACAAGATCAACGGTCAGGATTGCTTCGACCTACGCACCGGCGGAAAAACCCTTAAACATATGAAAACCAAAGTTTTTGCAAATAAAACAATTTATAATGGATCGGGCGGAAAATATATATAAGTAAAGGAAATAGGCGCCCGATTGCGGGGCCGGTGGTTTTCACAGAATGTAATATGCCCGGGAGTATAAAGACAAGGGCCAATCGCAATCGGGCCATTGAGCCTGGTCTTTCCGATCAACCCATTTGTGTTGTTTCGATTGCGATTGCGCGATCGGCTCTTTTCAATCAACCCATTTGTATTTATCACGTGGTTAAGTTCTCAACTTAAAACTTTCGGAAAGTAGGTTTTTGGGTTTACAAAGGAAAATATTGATCGGAGAGGGATTTTTCAATGGTTTATGGCCCGATTGCGGGCTCTATGGTTATATGAGGAAATAATATGATCGGAGGGTTTTATATGAAAGGCTAATCACAATCGGAGCTTTGTAATGGTTCAAAGTCATGCACCCTTTGGATATTTGCGATGCGATTAGCGCCGAAAAGCTTTGGCGCTTGGTTTTAACACATGGGCATGTGGGGGGAAGTGGTTTAGGACTTAGCCCAAGGGGCTTAGGTCCATATCAATAAAAATTTGATTTTTTATGAGAAATTTTCAAGGATTTTAATGGATTTGGGGGTTCCGAAATAGTTAAAAACTGAGTTTTTAACTATGAAAGGGGAAATTTTCATAAATGGAAAGAAGAGGACTTATGAAAACAAGGTAGTTTTGATGGAGAAAAAGGGGATCAGATGAAAGGTTTTGAGAAGAGGAGAAATGGCGATCTTTCAGCAGTCTTTCAGTTGGAGTCAGCAGAAATTCCTGAGTATAAAAAATGGGACAGCAAATGAGGATTTTGGACAGAGGCATGAGGCCTTAAAGAGACTTCAAGAGCCAACAATTTTTTAGTGATAAAATTTGTTCCTTGGAGGCTCAAAAAAAATCTTAGCCACCTTTTGGTATAACAAAATATTATAGGTGGCTAACAGTGGCTCCACTTGGGGATGGTGCCTTCTTGAAGGCATCAAGAATTCAGACTTGATTTCTCTGGGATGTTGACTCGTGCCTGACCCATTGCTTGCTCTTGCTTTTCTTTGATAAAAATATCAATCATGAAAGAAAAATGAATTTCATCAATACATCTTATACCTACTCCAATCCTACTGATCTAACATTTTTTCTTCATGAGAGTGCACTTGGATTGGAAAACTCTATTCACAACATTTTATTCTTTTGAAAGCAGGAAATCTAATCTATTTCTAATCCTTATTTCTCCCTAAACTTAGATTAAATAGTTGAGCTCAGATATTTATCTACCTAGTCTACTGTCTGTTGGGATTAAATAGTCCAACAAACTTTCATTCTCTAAATTCTACAACAGAAATTTAAAAATAGTCAAGTCAAGATTGAGCTGTTCGACTTGCTATGATCTATGGCATAAAAAAAAACTGCACATAGATTATTATTTGCGGAAATTGAACATCAAAAATTGAAGGCTTAAGATCTGAAAGCTTCTTATTATGGCCTTCTCTCTTCTTCTCATAGCTATGATTTTTCTTTTTTTTCTGTGAGCTATCTCTGCCTTGATATCTGATTCAGATTTTGAGCAAATTAGAACTAGTTTTTCCTCTTTTATGACTCAGAAAATAAAACAGTTTTGAGTCATCTCTCTTTGGAAACTTTGGTTCAGATTTTGAGTTTGTTTGAACCTTAATTTCTATCCTAATCCATCTACTGATAAGCCAAGATTAAACGGTTTGTAAAATAAAATTCACTACCCTATCAGCAAAAAATTGAAAGCTAATTAGTCAAGATTAAACAGTTTGACTAACTAGAAGTGTGTTTTGCAGGAGTGGCATTTAAGCTTGCACACTTTCAGATTTGTTCCTCTTTTTTGGCATGGGGCTTTGCCTTTCTTGTTTACATTTCTGCCCTCTTTTCTTTCTTTCTTTGTTTTTGTATTTTTTGATTTTTCATAACTTTGAATGCAATGGTGGATGAAATATTCATAATGAAAAAGAAAAAAAAAAGGCTTAAAAACATATCATGAATCAAGAGAAGTAATGCTTGAGCATCCTGCCATTGACAGGACCCCCAAACAAATCTGTTCCATCCAGCTCTTGTAAGAAGAATGCATTGTTTCCAACAACTGAATGAATAGAGTAAGGGCCAAGCCATAGATTGTCAAATTTACCATGCTTTCCCTTGTCTTCCCTCTTTGAGTCCCACTTTAAAACTTTGTCCCCAATCTTGAAATTGCTGGCCTTTGTTCTTCTGTCAAAAAGCTTCTTAATGATGTCCTGTTTCTGCAATGTTTTGTTGTACACTTCCTCTCTGATTTGCTGAAGATGAATGGTCTAATTTATTCTTCTGATCATGTCATTATCTTCAGTCTTCAATTCTTGGATAAACTTCATAACTGGTAAACCAAGGCTATTAGGAAAGATTGCATATGTACCATACACAAGCTGAAAAGGTGACATACCAATAGATTTCTTCAAAGTTAATCTGTCAGCCCAAAGTGCATGGACTAGCTTTGTGTGCCAAGACTTTTTATTGTCCTCCAACAGTTTCTTGATTATGTTCACTAAGCTTTTATTGGAAGATTCTGCAAGTCCATTACCTTGAGGGTAATAGGCTGCGGAATGCCCTAGTGTTATCTGGTATTTATGACAGAAGTCAACCATTTTCTTTGATCCAAACGCTGCTGCATTATCTGTGATGATCTTGGTAGGACAGCCAAATCTGGAAAGGATATTGGTTTCTATGAACTTTATAATAACTGAATCATTGGCTTGCCTACAAGGAATGGCTTCTATCCACTTAGTGAAATAGTCTATGGCAGTAAGGATCCATCTATGCTGGGCAGAAGATGAGGGATGGATTTCACCTATGAAGTCAAGTCCCCACTGTTGAAAAGGAGCTTCAACAGTGATTGGATGCAGAGGAAGGGGTAATAATTTTCTCTTGCCCTCAAACAATTGGCATTTATGGCAAGTAGTTGTCATTTTGTGAACATCAGGAAAAATGGTGGGCCAATAGAAACCAGCCCTCAAAATTTTGTTGGTTGTTGACTTCCAGTACAAATGGCCTCCACACTCTCCTTCATGAAATTCCTGCTTAACCTTCTCTGCATCAAACTCAGGCAAACATTTAAGCAATATACCACTAGCATTTTTCCAATAAAGACACCTATCTACAATGCAATAGTTTACTGCTTTCAGTTTTAAGAACCTTGCCGTTTTTTTAGACAAACCAGGAGGTGTATTTAAATTAAGCAAAACATAAACGATATCAGCATACCAAGGAGAATTCATAAAATGGTTTTCAATAATGGGAGTTGAGAATTCTTCTTGGTTGTCCAAAGCATTAATCATATTAATATCAAGAACTTCAGAATTGGATTCAGCCATTAATCTAGCTAGACCTTGGCCTTTGATGAGTTTAGTGGGTTTTATCTCTAAATCATATTCGAGAATAACAGCAATCCACTTACCTCTCTTACCATCTGGGTCCTGTGTTAGAATGTCTTTAACAACCTAATTAGGGACAAAGGCAATGACGTGTGAGTGAAGGATGTATACTCTGAAGTCTTTCAATGCTTTAACCAAAGCAAAAGCTTGCTTTTCCATAATATTATACTTCAAAGGGGCATCCCTCAATGCCTTGCTAAAGAATGCAATAGGCTGCTCTTGTCCTTGTGGATTTTTCTGTAAAAGGACAGCAGCAATGGTATGTTCTGATGCAAACGAGAAGATATAAAAATCTTTTGAAAAATCAGGGCTTATGAGAACCGCTGTTTTGGTTAATGCTTTTTTCACCGGCTCAAAGGATGTCTTTGCTTCCAAGGTCCATTTTATCCCTTGCTCCTTCTTCAACATGTTTGTGATATTTCTAAGGAGCTCAGCTAGGTTAGGGATGAACCTTCTCAAAAAGTTTGTCTTTCCAATGAAAGACTGCAACTCTTTGATATTTCGAGGATGAGAGATTTGCAATATAGCCTCAATCCTCTTTTGATCTATCTTTATACCTTCTTCTGAAATAATGTGTCCAAGAAGCTTACCTTCTTGGAGACCAAAGAGTGTCTTCTTAGGGTTTAAAGATATTCCAAACCTTTTGCACTTCTCGAAAACTTTTCTCAAATGTTCTAAATTTTCTTCATCTGTTTTTTAAAACACAGTGACATCATCTAGATAGATAATGATGAAGAAGCCCAATTCTTCCGAGAATGCTATGTCCATGGCTCTCTAAAAGGTTGCTCCAGCGTTCATTAGACCAAAAGGCATCTTCACATACATGAAAGTGCCCCATGGAGTAGTGAAAGTTGTCTTTAATTGATCAGCAGGGTGAACTAAAATCTGATTATACCCTGAATAGCCATCAAGCAACGAAATCCTTTTAGACCCCACCACCCTTTGTAAAATGTGATCCATTTTTGGTAAAGGGTAGTTATCCTTTAACGAAGCTTTATTTAAGTCTCTAAAGTCTATACAAAGCCTGATTTCTCCAGTATTCTTCCTAACGGACACCAGATTAGATACTCACTCAGAATATCTAATAGGGACAATAATGCCAGCATCGTGCATCTTCATGATTTCCTTCTTAACCAATGGCAACTGGACAGGGTTTATTCTACGCAGTTTCTGTTTGAATGGTTTTTGGTTTTCTTTAAGAGGGATTTTGTGCTATATTATTTTAGTGTCATAGGATTTAAGATATTCGTAACTCCATGCAAAAACATCAGAAAATTCTTTGAACAACTCTATGTATTTGAGTTTAATGTGAGCTGGCAAAATTTTGGACAGTTTGATCATTTTCGGTTTTTCCTCACTGCCTATATTGCACTCCTCTACTTCAGTCTCTACAGGTTCCAGTTTTGGTTTATTGGCCACATCGTTAAAATCGGACAACTCCTCTAAAGGCGTTAGACCACTCGGCAAATTTTCATCTTTAGAATGCAGAGTTTGTAATTCTTCCGTTTCTAACTCTGCACTTAATTCTGTTTTGTTCCTAAGTTTGCTAGACAATAGGTTAATATTGGCAGGTTGAGGAGACGATTCTTCTTCACCAAGAAATTTTTCTTCACTGCAGTTTGTATCATAATCTAAATCTGAACTTGCAGTTCGAACTCATTTCTGAATTGCATGAAGTCTTCTATTTGTTTGTCATTGTCAAACACTTGCCAATATTTTTCGTTATCAGGCACTGCCGGTCTAAATTTTATCGGAGTTGTGTTGTCTCCAGTCTCATATGGCGTTAGACATGTCCTAGCCGCAAAAGCTAAATTGTGGGCCATAATGTTCTTTTTCCTTGGGATGAAACTCAGGTTTGACTCCTCAAATGTTGTCAACAGATCCATGACATCATTCCGATAGGCTCTAAGTCTGGGATGATTCGCATTATACTCCCCATTGACTTGCCTAATGATTAACTCAGAATCCCCGTACACATTAATTCTTCTGGCTCCTAATTTCTTCAAGAGATGCAAGCCTAAGAGAAGGGATTCATATTCTGCTATGTTGTTGGAACACTGAAAGTTTAATTTGCATGAGATGCATTTTGTGTGGTTGTTTTCAGTGTTAGTGATCCAAACCCCTGCACCAGCATTATTTCTAGTGCATGACCCATCAAAATACATATTCCATAAAGGACTGTCTTCGGTTTCGTCTGTTTGGCGATTGTCCTTTTTAACTATGGTGCCTTCTGACTGTTCATGATTAGCAGCACCCAATTGAATTTGTTTTGACTCCTCAAATTCTTCAATAGATTGAGGGATGATGTCAGAAACGTTAGGGGTATTTTCTGGGTTGTTAAGTCCTAAAAACAATGGACTCATAACCGGTAAATCAAGACCTATGCTTTGTTTACTAATGTTTTCACATGTGGCAAACTGTTTGGACACTTCTGTGTTATTATACTCTTCTTCCCTGTCGGCCTTTAATTCTATTAAAGTGACTTGCTCACTAGGAGTTTCATTGTTAAACATGATAAAAGAATCAAGGCCTGTATTAACAGAATATATAGGAGAGTTTCGTGGTCTGTCTTGACTTGTAACCGTGTATTGCATATGGGACTCCCTGTAAAGTCTTCTGGTCTGATTGAAAACCGGGATGGTCGCATATGTCATGTCCATCTGCATAGTCCCCTGTAACTTAGCTCCCCGGGATCTTGATAATAGCATTCCATACTTTGGGGGGACATCAGCCACAACAATGTCCATGAGTAAACATTTGGCTGGAATCTGGGCTAGGTTAACACAGAGGTCTTTGATCAATCCTATACATTTTACTCTATTTGAGTCAAAGGAGTATAGGTCTTTGTAGGGTCTGGTAATTTCTAAACCAAGGCTCTCCATCACAGCTTTAGGCATTAAATTATGAGAAGCCCCGGAATCATGCATAGCGTTGTGTATAGAATTTTTTCATGAATGTTCAAACTCACATAAAAGGGAGGAACTGGTCCTTCTTGAAACTTCCCTTCAATCTTAGGGCCAAAAATCAACTCTGGTAGGTCGTCACTAAGATTAACTGTATCTCCATTTTCCTCTATATTTAAAGCCTTCAAAATTTGGTTCCCATATACATGTTGGGCAGCTAACTCAGTTAATGGAACAGAGATTTTGATCTTTAAGATTTCCTGTTCCAGGCTGAAAGGGGTTTGATTCTTTGAAGCACTTGTTTCAACCTTATTAGTTGTCACTCTATCAACAATTACAGCTTGCTGATTTGTTTTACTTGACACAACTGTTGTAGAAGGAGTACTAGCTGAAGTGTTAGTACTGCTGATGTCTTCACTCTGTTTTTCAGAATTTTGAGTGTTTTTCTCCTTATCCTTATAAGAATTAACAGCCACTATTTTGTCTTTTTGTTTGGTTGTTTTGGGTTTAGTTGCGGTGCTGCTTTGAGAGGATTTGTCAGAGGTTTTGGTGTTGGGGGCTTGTTGACTGGTCTTGCTTCTAAGGTCATATTCTCTTTGAGGTTCTATGACGACATTTTCCATGTCCTGATAATAATTTTCATTATCATCTCTTTTGTCATCGTAAGGTGTGTAAAGACCTTGTTTATTATCATAATGAACCTCAAAGTCATCATCCTCTTCCCCAAACATGTTGATATCCTCTTCCTCTGTTATGTCTTCTGTTTCTTCAACCTCACTTACATAGTTTTGATGAAAGGGAGGGGTGATCTATTGATCATCTTCCCTAGGTCTGTTTGGGGGTTGGTTCCTTCTAACATTCTGATTCTCGTTTCTATTTTGAGGAGCATTTTGATTTTGATTTTCTTGTGCTCTCTTAATTATGCTCATCTCTTTCATCATTTCTTCCATCATTCTCTCCATTTTTGAGTTGGAAGTAGAAGGTGTGGATTCCTCTCTAAAAGATACTCTCTTCTCGCTCTTCATTCTTGCTCTTTTCTCCATCAAGTTCACTTCCACAGAAAGAGCACCCCTTTGCATGTCTTCAAGAGTTGCAAAATCTCTCTCTCTTAGTGAATAGGTCATGTCTGGATCAAACCCTTCAGGGAATTTGTTTAAAGCTGAGCCCTGAGGAGGTTTTAGTTCAGGGAAAGTGCATTATAGACGCTGTTAAATCTGGTACAATAAGATTGTACACTTTCCCCAGGGTTCCTATGGAGATTGTTATAGTCAGCAAGGACTTGGAGGGGATTCTTTCTCACTTCCCATTTGTTTAAGAGTGTTTGATGGAAGGATTGGAGATCGTTAATACTATGGGGGGTTAAACCTTTAAACCATTTTCTTGCTTCTCCCCCCAAAATTTGAGCAAATAGTCTCAACTTGACAGAATCATCATCAATTTCGTTTCTGTCAAAGTAGTCATTCATCTTGTCCACATGTTGAGATGTTGTTATAGTATTACTAGCATCATATAATGGAATTTTGGACTGATAGTCCTGTGGAAGATTGACTAATGGTACAAGAAGGACTAAGGGAGCATACCATGTTGCCATGGCAGGAGGTGGAGGTGGATTTACAGAAGGGAAAGTGGGCTGAGGTGAAGTGGTTTGAACAGTGGATGTAGGGTGAGTAGAAGTGGATGGACCAGGAGTAGGAGTAGACTGTTGAGATGATCTTGGATGAGAGACACCTAAATTGTGAAGGAAATGTAAATCAGGAGGTGTTGTTTCCCTGCTACCAGGATGTTCACTTGTTTCAGGAGATGAAAGTGAAGATTCAGAGTCTAACTGGATTATATCACCAAATGACCTAGTCCTAAATGGGTTCACTAAGTCAGCTTGTGGTTGTTGCAGAGCTGAAAGATTTTCAGGGACTGAATTAGCTCTCAAGGGTGATCTGAAAACAATTAATAATTTAACCTTAGGAGACTTCCAAAGGATACTTTCTGGATTATCAACTATCTCAGGCGGGTTAGGGTCTGGATGGGCTCTAGTGTGAATCTTTTTAGAAGCCACTATGCTATGTTGTTTAGACCTAAAACAAGAAAAGTTCAACCAGATATGACAATCTTGGAGAGGTTAACCAATCTGTTTTTACAATTTTAAATCCCACAATCCTCTAACTGAGTTTGAATGATTTTATAATCATAAGGGTTCTTCCCAGTGGAGTCTTAAGGTCTGCTAGGATTGTGGAGTCGCCAAGTGGAAATTTTTAGCTCCTTTCAGAGGTAAAAGGTCTTATGGTCCACCACCATGTTTATTTAATTCCAATATGAAATATTTTTAGGTTTTTCTAAGTCATTTTTTAGTTTTGTGGTTGTTAAGAATATCCTAACTTTGTTTCAAAACTTAGCTAAGGTTGCGAGACAAAGGCAGTCTACTCTTATGGCTAAGCCAGCTGATTTTTCAAGGTTTAGATGAAGTCTTAAGAGAAACCTACGGTTTACCTAGTTTGTCACTGATTCAAACAAGTTCCATCATGATTACCTATAATAGGCAGTGCTTGAAAAGGCTGCTTTTTACTCTGGTTAATAAAGCAAATGCTCTATGAACCAAATCTCTGACGTCGTATGATTATCTTTTAAATGAAAATGATTCTGGGTTCGATTTCCCCAGTGGAGTCGCCAGAAATGTTAGGTCTCTGTAATTTATTAGCAAGATTGGGAGAGTCCAATCACAGAGTTAACATCATTTCAACCAACTTTGGGATTCTAGGATCTAGCCCTCCTGAATCCGAAGAGGTATCTCTCCAATATGTACAAAGATGGATATTGTCTTTGAAAAGCTTAAGGTAATGATATTAGGCTAGTTATGAAGGCCAAGGGTTTTGTTTTGTTTTGGATGGTTGAGCATGAAATGTTACTTGAGGAGAAAGTCCTAAGTGAAAAAAGTTTCAAAAGTGAGAAGTTGCAAGCAAATAGAACAGTTTTGGCAGATAGATAGATATAACGCTGGTTTTTAGTCCATTGGGCTATGGAGTCACATCTGGGCTTTAATTGAACAACAACATCAAGTGTGATCCAAGGGGCAAGTCATCTATACCACAAGATTATTGAGATTAAAATGATGAAATGGAAACATTAAAATGTTGGAGGGATGGAAACCGATAATAATTTCTCAGAGGATTTATAGTCAGTCCAAACAAGAAAAGCCTCTTAAGTAACTATTTTAAAACCAACCAAGGATAGGGCTAACCATAGACTTCTTGGGCAAGTTCTTATTAAAGCAGCTTAATTGACAAACAATCCAGTAATCCACATAATTACCTTCAGAAAGTATGAAAACACATAAGAAAAATAGAGTGTAACTTAAGATCAGATAAATTACTTTTAAACCTAGTCTGCTTTCAGTCAACACCAAGGGAAACTTTCAGAATCTGCCTTTGGAGAAAAGAATCTAGGAATCAGGGCAAACCATATCTTCTCTAGTCTAACTTTAATAGCAAATAATGGAAATAACATTCTAGAACAATGTTTGAGCAAACAGAAGGACGAGGGAACGCCAACATTCCTAACTGTTTAAACTGTATTGAATCATTCTTAAATAAACAAATCTGAAGAAAACATTAAGATAAAGATTTCTTAGCCAGAGAAGGTTACTGCTATACAGAAAATCCTAACCCTGTTTAAACTGTTCTTTACAGAGGGAAAATGAACAATATGGCATACATAGAAGGAAAACGATTAACAAAAAAAGAAGCACTTCACCAGTGATAAAGACCAGGATCCCAAGAAACAGCTTTTATATTGATGTCAAACCAGTTACAATCTTCAAGTCCAATGTTTCAGTTCAGCAATCATCTTCACTATTCAACCTAACTACTCTAGCGCAAACAGAGCTTCAAGGGCCAATGAACACTATGTACAAATAGAAGTCTCGAGCTCAAGTGTATTTCAAAGTTCTGCAACCAACAACTTCTCATCTTATGCAGAAGTACTTATAGGAAGATGAGGAGGTGAGATTTTAACAAAATATCTCAAGGATAATTAATGCGGAGTGAAGACTTCTCGGCCCTTTGAGAGGCTCGAGGGAGAAATTTACAGGTGGATCACTACATTAACTGTTTCACAATAAATATCGAAGCTCGGTGGAAGCTTTTTTTTGACTTTGAGGCTCTGTGTATGTTTTGGAGTAACTCTGTAGATATTTATGCATTGGTTTTCTTGCAGAAATAACTTCTTGGCAATGCTGGAGGCAGATATTCCTTCGAGCAATAACTTCGGCCTCTGTTCTGAATGGTTTGAGGAGACAGGTGGCTCTTTGTAGCAGCTGAGGAATCAATTCGCCTCAGTTGAAGCGGTGGAAACCTTTCTGTCAGATAAAACACTTTAGGTTTTCCTTTAAACTGTGTTTTAGATTGGGGATTAGGCTTTTGATAATTGTCTTAGCCGTAATCCCCATAAAAACTGTCTTCAATCTTCATCTGCTGTGCTCTGTCTTCAAAACTGATACTCTTTAACTGTGTTTGAATTAAAACAATGTCTTGTCGATGTGCAGGGCCGCGCAGGGCTCTTTAGGTTATCAATGCTCATGAAACATCGATAAATTATTTGATACAGAGCCCGTGAATGGTTCTTTTTAGAAAGCCCGAAGGCACAGGAAACGTCTTTCCCAACCCTCGACTCTCCTTCATTCTATAATGGAAAATCATTAAAACACCTGCAAAACACAAAAACAGTTAAGAAATCCTGCGGAAATAGGTTTAAACTGCTTCAGATGGTGGGGGAGGAGCATAGCCGTCGGATAAAAATATCTAACGGTGGAGATCGGCGCAGAACAGGCAAAGGAGAGCAGGGAGAAGAAATAAGGCGGGGTGGTTTTGGACCGTCCGATCTGGACACGTGGACGGTCCAGATCTAATCGGAGGATCTCAATCGGGGGTGGCAGGTAAGTGCGTGCGATTGAAACGCAGCGATGCGATTAAGCGTTGGCTGTTGATCTGCAGATTAGATCAACGGCGGAAAGTGAATCGGAGGGTTTTGAAATGGCGGTAAGACTTGCGATCGGAGGGAATAAGGACCGTTGGATAGGTGGGAAATGGACGGCCTAGATTTAATCGGAGGATCGCAATCGGGGAGGTCACACAACAATATGCGATTGAAACTTTGCGATTGAGCGCTGGCCGTTGATCTGAGGACCAGATCGACAGCAGTGAATGAATCGGAGGGATCGCAAGGGTGTGCGATCGTCGTCGGATCGCGAAACAGATGGACGGCTGTGATGGAATCGGCAGATCGCAATCGGGAGTGAGACGGGAAGGTCTGCGATTGCGATCGGAGGAAACTTTGCGATTGAGCGCAGGCCGTCGATCTGAGAACAAGATCAACGGTCAGGATTGAATCGGGGATCGGAAATCGGGAGTGAGACATTGCGATTGCGATTGAAACATTGCGATGTGATTTAGCAATAACCGTTGATTCAAGAACGAGATCAACAGTGGAGAACCAATCGGGGGAGTCATGATCGGGGGCGAAACAAAACGCATGCGATTGAGCGCAGGCCGTCGATCTAAGAACGAGATCAACAGTGGAGAATGGATCGGGGGAGAAACCCTTGTATATTTTTATGAAACCCAAACTTTTGGAATAATCAAAGGTTTTTATGGATCGGGCGGAAGAATATATATATAAAGCGGACAGGCGCCCGACTGCGGGGCCTTCGGATATATGGAATGCAATATGCCCGGGGCGTATACAGACAAGGGCCAATCGCAATCGGGCCGTTGAGCCTGGTCTTTCCGATCAACCCATTGTGTTGTTTCCGATTGCGATTGCGCGATCGACTCTTTTTAATCAACCCATTTATATTCAGCACGTGGTTTTAAGTTTTTAACTTAAAGCTTTCGGAAAGTGGGTTTTTGGGTTTACAAAGGAAAATATTGATCGGAGAGGGATTTTTCAATGGTTTATGGCCCGATTGCGGGCTCTATGGTTATATGAGGAAATAATATGATCGGGGGGTTTTATATGAAAGGCTAATCGCAATCGGAGCTTTGTATTGGTTTAAAGTCATGCACCCTTTGGATATTTGCGATGCGATTAGCGCCGAAAAGCTTTGGCGTTTGGTTTTAACACATGGGCATGTGGGGGGAAGTGGTTTAGGACTTAGCCCAAGGGGCTTAGGTCCATAGCAATAAAACTTTGATTTTTTATGAGAAATTTTCAAGGATTTTAATGGATTTGGGGTTCTGAAATAGTTAAAAAGTGTTTTTTTAACTATGAAAGGGGAAATTTTCATAAATGGAAAGAAGAGGACTTATGAAAACAAGGTAGTTTTGATGGAGAAAAAGGGGAGCAGATGAAAGGTTTTGAGAAGAGGAGAAATGATGATCTTTCAGCAGTCTTTC